>SNQJ01S0033330.1:55476-94641 GCA_010110895.2 Picea sitchensis | reverse complement strand
GCCTCGCCATAAGACTGTGGATCTGAAGAATGAACCAAGAAAATATGCCTGGAGGCCTATGGTTCAGTGGCAATGAGTGAAACAGGAGGCTCCTCGAATTCAGATCGAGTCCTCCTAGTATCAGTTGGATTACCAACGAGATCCCCTGCATCCTGAAGAGTAGTCTGTGCCCACTTGGGCCTCTGCTCTGGCTCTGCAACTGCATTTGGATGCTCTGACTCTGCATCTGATTGTACTGACTCTGAATCTGAATCATCTAAGTCCTATGAATCAGAACTCTCATCTGAAGAAGATTCATCATGTGCATGCTCATCATCTCGGACAGGTGGAATAATGAAGGTGTCCGCATGCGGCTGTTGAGATGCATGCGAGACACTTTCCTCGAATTGGACACTATGCTCAATGATGAGTTGGTCCGAGGAAAGATCAATTAGACGATATCCCTTCACACCGTCTAGGTATCCAACAAAAATTCACTTAGTGCTCTGTGGATCAAGTGCCTTCCTCTTTTCAGAGGGAATCCTGGCGCATGCACGTGAACCAAAAATGTGAAAGTGAGTCACTTCCAGTTTGAGGCCGCTCCAAGCCTCGTAGGGGGTCATATCCTTGACAAATTTATGGGGAGATCTATTTTGGATGTATGTTGCAAAATTAAGTGCTTCGGCCCGTAGTCTTTGTGGTAGAGAAATTGCATGCAGCATGCAAGATTCCATCTCCTTTAGAGATCTGTTTTTCCACTCAGCAACTCTATTTTGTTGCGGAGTATAGGGAATTGTATGTTGCAACTGAATCCCTACCTCATGGAAAAGATTTTGGATCTCATGATTCACATACCCTCCCCCATTATCAGTTTGGAGGACTTTGATCATCTTTCCGGACTGTGTCTCAACGAGGGATTTGAAAACTTTGAGGTGTTGAAAGACCTCGGATTTTTGCCTGAGAAAGTAGATCCAAGTAAAACGTGAGAAATCATCAATAAAAATGAGAAAAAAAACTCACTTTGTTGATGGATGGATGTGGAAAGGGACCCATAAGGTCACTATGGATCAGATCTAAAGGTGCAGAGGCTCTCTGAGACTTTCCCTTGTCGAATTTCTCTTGAGGGTGTTTCTCGAGAACACATCCCTCACACACTCCCTTGGAGAAATGGATGTCTAGTAGACCATCAACCAATTTGTGCTTTCTAAGTTGTTGCATGTATCTGAAATTCAAATGTCCAAACCATTCGTGCCATATCCTACTACTTTCATCAGCATGAGTAAGCAGTAAACAAGAATCAAGTTCAATGAATTCAGAAAATGTATACAATATAGATTGATGATTTACCTCATCGATAGCCACCCTGGAGTTGGTTTGCATGTCATAGATGTCCATGGAATTTGGTGTGAATGTGACTTTCTTTCTGGTGACGGAATTCATCATCTGATACACAAAGAGAAGGCTGACAAAAAGCTTGGGAACGTGCAGCACATTCTCGAAGCTTTCGTTGGTGAGTTCAATCCTTCCTCTGCCAGTGAATTCGATAGAAGAGTTGTCCCCCATCAGAATAGGAGGACCTTTGCATGCATCCAAATAAGAATACATTTCTTTTGAGGTAGCCATGTGATGTGATGCTCCTGAATCAATGATCCAAGCATCGGGAGAGTTGATGGCAATCAAGGCATGGCTAGAATTGCCTTTCTTGGAATTAGGATCTTCTAGCTTCTTCTTCTTGGAACCCTTAGGGATGTGATCTCCAAGGTTGTTTTGCTGAAGTATTTGAGACATCAGATCTTTTTTTTTTTTGCATGCATGCGGATTTCGAATGGAATCCTTTGTGACAGTACGTGCATTTCTCTCCTTTTCTTCCCTTTTCTCCTTTGGATCTAGAGGCATCAGTGAAGGGTTTTGTGTACCCTTCCTTCTTCGGTTGTGCATGAGCTTTTTGTTTATATTTTTCTCTAGATTTCTTATATTTGTGGCTTCCATCATGCACAGTGAGTGCATGCACCCTTGGGCCTTTGATTGTTCCCAAGTTGATGAGCTTGGTTTTCTCTTGTGTCGAGGATTCGATAAAGTCCTCAAGAGAAGGCATCTTCCAGTAATACTATGGAATGTGGATATAAATACAGAAAATTCAGGACCAATCTTGGAGATAATGGTGAGAACCATTTGTTTCTCCTTCGCCGATCTATCAACCCCGCAAGCTTTGAGTTGCGACAGTAAATCCTTGAATTTTGTAAAGAAATCTTGGATATTGTCGAATCTTTTTGGATCCAATGTAAGCAGCTCCACCTCCAGCATGTGTCCCCTCATCTCATCATGTTTTCCAAAGATCCCTTCCAAGGTTTTATAGGCTTCATTGAGAGTCTTACAGGAAGATATGTGAAAAAGGAGATCGGGAGAAATAAGACTTCAAATTGTTCTGAGTGCCTCATCCATGCGATTTAAGTACTTGGATTTTTCTATGGTTGATGTCAGTTTTGTATCTGTATTCAAGGTTAACCTGTACAACCCTCTTGTTCAGAGATGTATGGTTATTTTCTCCTTCCATGCAAAATAGTTGTAAGGTGTAAGAATGAATTCTATTTGGAATTCCATATTTATGTTGTCTTCAAAAATTTTGTACCTACAAAAAATTTTGGTGTAGCTTTTGCTTAGCAGTCCGTCAGCTCTGATACCACGTAAATGTGTTGAACTTGCATAGAATATATCTAGATAAACAATAATACACATATTTGTGGAGAAAATTGGAGAAAGAAGAAGAAGGAGAGAAAGAATGAAAGAATTCTCATTAACAATTATGAATAATGAATAGTTTACACATGATATACTATGTATAGCTCAATGATTTCGCACTGGAGGTGAACCAATGCACCATAGTGGTGGTCTAGAGTGATCTGGACACACACCAACAGTTACGGGAGTGAACTGCCACCTATTCTAGTCTCTCAAGCAGTTACGGAAGTGAACTGCCACCTAGTTGAGTTAACTAGTCTTCAGTTAACTAACTGAACAGAGAGTAGTGAGGAGTTAACTCAGGGAATCAAGGCTATTGCGCCACTCTGGTGATGATACCAAGGCAAGGTCGAATTAGTATGGTGATTATCCCAATGTTGCATGGTGACAAAACCAATGCAGCATCTAAACTCAACTCAACTAGTCAAACTGAAGTGTCAACTGAAAGAGAATATTCTCTAGGTGGAATATTCTCCCCTAAAATACAGGAGACTGGATAATGACTAATTATGACTAATAAACAAGGAAAAACCTTAGGAAAAATAAATCCTAGGTGTGTGTGAAGTAACTCCAACAAGCACCATACAAAAAGACTCTGACAACAAAAGAAAACCAATGTTAAAGATCTGGATCATCTTGCCATAAAAATCTTGTCACTTAACTCTGAAAAATATTTTTTATCAGTCATGAAATCTAATCCATAAATAAACAAGAACACACAGACTGCCAAAGATAGATCATACACATTTAGAAACAAGTTGTTGAAAGATATGATTCAGTTTTGAATCATGTTGCCTTCAATAAGACCTCGTTGTCATCAATATGGTTAAGCTTCTAGTAAACTCAGAATGAATGAAAAAAGAAGTATCTCACAAGTACAGATCATACTTTATATCAAAATTTCTCCTTTTCTTCTCTCCTCCTCCTTTGTCTCTTCATTTGATTGAGTTTTTATTCTTCTTCAAATAAGTTATGGTAGTTCAACTACCTTTTTTTTGTTAAGCTTTAGTTAGCTTAACCAATAGTTTGAGACAAATACATAATAATAAAATAAATATGGGTATATTAAATAATAACTAAATAGGTGGGACCCCTAATCTCTTTGTTAAATTATGACTCCTTGTTACTCCCTTTTTAATGACTTCAATAATCAGCATAATGTGAAATATAATAACCAAAAATATGCTCAAACACTTGCCTTGTAACTCCCATTCATATAAATAGTCAAGCATTTTTATCATTAAGAAAAATAAACATGATTGTTGACCAAAAACAGGATAATATACACGTTGTCCAAAACATTTTTTCTAAATATATGATTGTTGTCCAAAAAAAAACAGTTTGTTATCATATCAATAACAACATCAAAATCCATATTTTCTATGAGAAGCGGTTTGCCTCTTTTCATTGTTTCCCTCCTTTGATCCTTTTTTTGTCCTACCTTCTGTAGAAACCTTAGGCTTATTGGAACCTTGAGGATGGATTTCGTTGATGACATGGGAGAAATTGTCTTTGAGGTGGAGATGGGAGGACACTGATTCAAAGGAATTTTTAGAAGAGTTAGGGCAATTGGCCACTTTTTTCCCTTTATCAATCTCTATTTCAAGCATGGTAGTTTTGATCCTTTTGCTTGCATGTGAGGACTGGGTTGGTGAAGCAATGCGGTCAACTTAGGAATTTGGATTGAATGGCGGTGGAGGAGGAGGCAATGGAAATGATATTGTAGGCCAACCATTATGATGTGCAGTACGCTAAGGGACGATATCTTTCCAACCATCATTGGCATGTGGTTCTAGCTACATAGAAAAATGAGGGGGAACACAGATACCAGAGAAGTTTTTATGTGGCTGGAAAGGAGGCCTCTCAGGTCGAGGTTGGAGAATCCCTTGGCCAACTAGGTTGAAGAACCCAACTTGAAAAAGTTGATTTAGTTCTTGCGGATCAGCGTCAAAATGTATTGAGAATCGTGGCCTTCTATGGCCTCTTTGTCAGTTGTTTCCTCTTCCTCTGTTTGCACCTCTGCCATTGTTGCCCCTACTAAAAAAACTCATCCAGAATCAATATTTCAGTCAGAATACGAAAATTTTTAACAATCCATTCACTAATACTCTACCTAAATAAAATCAATATGTTGGCTCTATTATTCACAGCAAAAGCATATGCAATACATCCATTGATATAATCCACCAAATACTGAATTTAATAATTAATTTCAAATGAACAGGGAATTACAGGGTTATTGGGAAGATGGGGGGCTTTGTAATGAATGAAAAATGATATCATGACGGGAATGAACAAATGGATACTCTTCAAGCAAAATGGAGATCCCTTCCCTTATAAAACAATGCCTTCCTATTGAAACCTTCACTCAAATCATCATCCAAATCTTATGACTGAATTTATAATAATAGAACAGGGAAGTGAGTTAAATGTTATTGGGAGAATGATGGGCATATAATGAAATAAAATGGTTATTGTTCTATTAAATAAAATATCATTCATTAATTCTAAAGTTCAAAATAATATTCTTTGCTAGAAACATTTTACCACTATTCGCCAAGCCAATTTCGAAAGCAAGACTCCCCTCAACCAAATCTTATTTGAGCCAAAACTATTTATTTTATAACACTTCATCACGTAGCATCCATGAACTACAACCTTTAAACTGTTTAATATCAAATTCGAGGAAAATTCCAGAACTGCCAACTTTCGTAATCTTCCTTCTCTTTTTCAAAATCATAGATGTTCTTTTAAAATGGCAAAGCGATTTGTAGGAGACCATTAACAAAGCATTTTGGCTTGGCAATAATCATAACTAAAATATTTTAAATCGGCATGAAAGACTGAAAGGAATCACAAGGACCTTTTGACGATGCATCAAAATTTTCGCTATAACCTCAAATCATTAACATTGAAACCAAAGAGGCTTGAAAACCCCTGTGTGAGTTTAATAATCAACAAATAGTATTAACTTCGGAAGTCACTCGAATTCCTCATGGATAATTAACATAACGAGTCCACGATTTTGTGTTTTCGAATCAATTTTATGGCTATTGGGGCAAGAAAGAAGACTTCAAATTATTTACATGTTCGAATTCAATAGGAAACAAGGCCTGGAACAAAACAAAATAGGCGTGAGGTTTGCAGTGCATCCCATAAGCAAGGCGATAACAATTCCTTCCCCAAAAATAGTTTCCTGGCAAACTTCCAAGGTGACAGCATTTACAACACAAAGGTAATCATAACTCATCAAATGGAGAGGACTACAATTCTTTCAATGTCTGGGTCGGGCTAGGGTAATATACAAAAAATAATCATAGAATCTGAGCAAAAACAAACTTATTTGTTGTAAAAACCTTCGCCAACAATACAATTGATAATGTTTGTTCCAAACGTAGCCAAACCATGTAATCCAACAAGAGTAGAACGTCGAACGATGTTTCAGGTTCAAATCAATTTTACGTCAACAGGAAAGCAAACACGATCACATTACATTTTGCACAGCGAGACTGCAAACAATCCATCATAGACTTTGTATTAACAACATAAATACCATGTTTTCTTCAAGCAAAACACAGTTCATACCCTAATCCAAAAACAAATTTGAGCTATATTTACTGTTTGAGTTCCTCAAATTCCCAAAAGGAAAAACAAGGAAAACCCAAATCGAAATGCGATTTTGCACAGCTAGAGTGTTTTAAAAGAAATATTGTAAACTTTGGAGAAAAAATACATTTTGCATGAAAAATCCTAGAGCCAACAAAATGATTTTAACTCGAGTAGAGTTTAAATTTAATGAATGAAGAGATAAAAGTTTCATACATGTAAGAGTAATGCTAAGGAACCACAAAACACAACTCCTTTTCCTCAAGGGTCCAAAATGGTGGAGTTTTTGTTTACCAAAGCGCCCACAGCAAATACCAAAAACATAGTAAAGGTGGCGTCCTCGAGATAGGGTAAGAACAACATGAAATAAATGCACGTCACTTCCCATCTCCCATTATTAAATGTCATCAACCACAACATAGTGAAGCGCGCTAGCTTCCATCAACCCTTTACACATATGTCAACTATTTTGGCAAATTTACTATACGAACTTCCAATATCAAAAATCGAGTCCAAAACCAACACAAGGATCCACAACATATATAATTTGCCAAAGAAATTCCATACCATAAGATGACCCATTGTCCAAATATAACATAAGTTTACATGCAATTTGGGTTTAGTGTTAAAGTCTAGATGTAGCAAGGGCAAGAATTTTTAACAACATAAACATTTCTTTTCAACTCAAATTACAAACCAATCATCCATAAATTGCAATTAGAACCAGAGTTTTTCTTTTGTTCCCAATTGTGAAACTATTCTGGTAATGCAATCATATGCGAAGCTTGGAGATCTTAACAAGAGGAGTTATTTCCTTTTATTATTGTTCTAAAGGGGTCCCACCTATTTAGTATTAATAATATGTATGTATAGATGCACTGCAACTTGTTTGCAGGCAGGGATCTCATGTTGCACTTTTTTTAGGCGTCAACACAGTGTAGGAAAGGGACAGAAATAGTTCCATTGTCCTATTTGTAGAGGGCATATCTACTAGGTTCGACAAAACTCTATTTTTGCATATTTTCCTAGGTGGGAGATTTATTTGTGAGAAGAATCCACGTGTACATTTTGGATTTTGCTCGACACTTTAGCTTCCAGAGTGTGGTCCCCCACCAAGGGGTAAGGTCATCAATATGCTCGAGGATTAAAGTTGTGTACCCGTGCTTTGGAGCATAATTCCCAGAGGTATTGAAGGACCAGATAAGGGAGTCCTTTTGATTTATGAGGTTGACCATGGAGGTGAACAGAGCATCAATGTAGTTCCTGCAACTAGGTGAATCTACTTCATCAAGTCCAATTTCCTTCCAGATTAAGCAACGAGTTGTGCCAGTCATAACGTCCATTATGGAGATTTGATGTAGATTGTGGAAAACTTCATTATTGATGGCCTGAATGAGAGGATTTTGGAGCATGTGTTTTCCTTTGCATTCGATCCATGGGTCTTTGCCAATAAGAATGTTTGCACCATCTCCAACCTTCCAGATAAGTCAGTTTCCAATAAGGGGAAACACATTTTCTGTGGCTTTCCATATAACAGATCCATTTTTGTAGGATTTTTGGGGCCTCGTGACCTAGTCAATGATGCAATCCAAAGGAAAGTATTTTTCTTTTATAATGCAAGCCCGCAACCTTGTGCTAGGATTGATCCCCCAAACATTTTTTGCAACCAGTGCTTGTGCAAATAGATGGATTCTTTTTAAGCACCATCCCCCAAAATACTTTGGGGTTGATATCCTTTTTTTAAAGTCATGACAAATGATCTTTTCTCATCAGATCCCAACCAAATGAAGTGGAAGGAGAGCTTACTGATCCTCTCAAGAATTCCCCTTGGGACCCAAGCCATAGGGGTTTAGAAAACTGAGATAGCCTTTAAGATTGATTTTACTAAAATAAATCTTCCAGCATCAGAAAGCCATATGTTATGCCAGGAGAGCATTCGTTTTTTCACCTTTGCACAGAGCCACTGCCAATATTTTTTTCTATAGTTGATTTCCTTTAAAGAGAATCCCAGATATTTCATCCCCTCTAGGTTTCCCTTGGCTGGAGATTCAAGAACTCTGGATATATGTTGATTTTCATTTTCAGTCATTCCCCATGTATAAAGGGAGGATTTATCCATGTTTGTTTGCATATGAGTGGTTAAGCAGAAGGTTTGGACAATCTCTTTGAGAGAGGAGATGTAAGAGATATTTCCTTCACAAAAGATTAAAATATCATCTACAAAGAGAAGGTGAGTTAAGGAGAACTTTAGACTGATTTTTATACCTTTCAAGTTGGTTGAGGAGACTTAATTGTGGATAAGCCTACTGAGACTTTCAACCACCAACAAGAACAATAACAGGGATGTAGGGCATCCCTGTCGAAGACCACATTTAGCTCTAAAGAAGGAGGTGGTCTAACCATTTATGAGGGGAGAAAAGGAGGTGGAAGAGATGAAGTTCATCACCCAAGTGACAAAGGAGTGTCCAAAGCCCAAATGTATCAAAAGTAGTGTAATATACAGTGAGTTGACCCTGTCATAGGCCTTCGAGAGATCCACTTTGTATGTAATGTCCCTCTACTTTTGGGTGTGGATTGAGTGGAGACCTTCATGTGCAATGTCGATTTCTTGATGGACTTGTCTTCCTTCAAGGAACCCAAATTGTTCTTCTAAGATATTTACACTTAATATATCTTTTATTCTATGAGAAATGATCTTTGATATGATTTTGTATACACTGTTGTAGAGAGAGATGGGTCTGAATTGGTCAAAATTTGTTGGGTTATCCACCTTAGGAATGAGAGCTATAAAGTTAGCATTAAAGGGGGCATGGATGTGTCCAGTCCTTCTTGAATATCCAATCAGGCTTAAGATATCCTCTCTAATGATCCAAAGCATCCTTTGTAGAATTTGATTGGAAAACCATCTGGACCTAGGTTTTTTTCCTTGTGAAAGCTATGAAGGATTTTCTCCAACTCTTCCTTCGTGATCTTCTCCGTAAGTTTATGATTATCTTATGGATTGATGAATCTAGGAAAGAGAGACACCACTTTTATGATAGTGTCTATATTAACCATGGAGTTTGCTTTGAAGAGAGATTTGAAGTATGATGTGCCTTCTTGAACAATATCTTCAAGGAAGGTGCTTTTGAGCCATCCATTATGTCAACAAACCAAATATTGTTGGAGAGTTTCCTTCCATTTACAAAGTGATGAGAGAACTTTGTATTTTCATCTCTGGCTTGTCACCAGAGTGCCTTGCTTCTCATTCTCCACTCTTGTCTTTGTTTTGAAGGATTTTCCTCTTGAGTAGGCCTAGGGTTTTATATTCTTCCTTCATCTCCACTGAGAGAGGACTCGAAGTTTCTTTCTCTTTCCAGGATTTCATCTTGACTTCGATTTCAGATAGGTATTTGTTTTCCACCTAGTTTCTCCTTTTGTTCTAGGAGATGGAGGTCTCCTTTGGACTTCTTAAGTTTGACATAAATTGTATAGCTCGAGATTCTGGAAGGAGAGTATTGACGAGAACCCAACTTTCCTTAATGGCTTATAAATAAGATTGGTATTCTTGCCATAGACGGTTGAATTTGATGGTACCGGGGGGATTTATTCCTTCTCTAGCTAGTTCTAGAAGAATAGGATTGTGATCGTAGATGCCTCTCGGAGCCACCCTCTGCCTAGAGCGCATGGATCCATGAAGAAAAGGTTCTGACAAAAGGAAATTCTAAATCCTTTTAGTAACCTTATCATCCCCCGATTGCAAATTCCTCCAAGTAGCTCTGTATTTGATGGGTTGAATGTAAAAAAGGCCAACCTCATCCAATTTTTGAATGAAAAAATCGGAGAGAGGATCTTTTTGATTGGAGGGACCCCAAATTCCATAGTCACCTAGGGTGAAGCTCAGATCCCCTCCAACGAAAACATAATTCGGATTTGTTAAATTTTAAATTTACTTGCCAAAACTCTTTTCTGTCTGAATATGACCCATAGATGTTGATGCAGAGAAAGTCGAAATTTAGTTCTTGGGAGAAGAAATGTGTGCCCAGTACCGAGAGAGAGGCCCAACCAGTAAGGATCTCTCCAGATTTCCCAAGAGACTCTAACGCTAGGAAATCCCATTTAGGGAAGGAGGTCGTGAAAGAAATTGCTTTGCTTCCAATGATCATAGTCTCTCGGAGAAGAAGAATGGAGGGAGAATGTAGATATATGATTTGTTTGATGGCTAACCTTTTTTGGGGGTTATCTAGCCCACGACAATTATGAGAGAGAACAATCATTTTGAAACATGGTTGAGGGAAGATTCTCTAAGGCCCCCTGTTGGAGGCATACCAAAGCGGAAATGCAAGGCAATTTTGGGAAAGAAAGTATGCACGAGGAAAGCGACAGCTGGAAGGAAGAACAACACGTGCGCATGTAGGGAAGACCTAACGATGTTAGGGTTAGGGTTTTTGCAGTGTATTGTAATGGTTGAAGAACCAGAAACATATAAATAGAGATATTAGGGTATCATAGGGTTTGGTTCAGAGTATTATCGAGTTTTAGCTAGTTATCTATGAGTTGTTGTGATATGTAATATTTGGCTGTATGACCTAATTTTGTAAGTTGTTGAGATGGAGAGGACAAAGGAGGGTAGATATTGTGGGTTAGATAATAGGTTGAGGAGCTTGGTGTAATCTAGTCTGCCTCATATAGATCTTACCCAGCTGAGAAGAACTGTAACGCGTGCGGTGCTGTAGATGCGGAAATACTATAATAAAAGAACCAAGAGCCAGATGTTTGTGGACGTAACCCAGGAGGGGGTGAACCACTGTAACACCTGTGTTATGTGATGAATGCATGCATATCTTTATTGTCTTCAGTAGTTATCGTTATGCTTAATAAATGAGTTCTTATATTTCCTGTTTATTCATAAATGACAGTATATTCTATTTATGAGTTATAATAGTGGTTCAATATATAGTTCTCATACCTCACACTCAATCCTAGGCTGTAAACACATGAGTATTACAGCCACCCATTAAGACTATCTAGGGTGAGATTGTGCAATGCATTATGGGCATTGTGTTGCCTTCTGGTTTACTAGGAGGGCCGATAGTTTTAGAAGCTTTGTTGGAAACCCGACAGACATGAACCCTGGGTCAATAAACTCATACAGTAGATAGGAGAGAGTAAACCAACAAATGGTTATGTTGTCGTTGGTAGGAACAAGAGAGGATTGAGTAGATGAGATAAGTTGAGCAAGAGTAAAGAGAAGGAGAACAATGAGCCATTAAAAGGGGGTGTTGAGACCATGGAATCCCACAAAAGAAGAGATCGAAAGCTGGTTAAGAACACAAGAGCTAGAGTTTGCACAAAAAGATAACAGAAACCCTAGAATAACACCCCGCAAATATTTGGAGAAATACGTGTTTATCGATTTGCATGAAGTCTTTTTCTGTTATTTTCCACATCTATTGCAGGAGTGGATACTAAGGTTGAAGGATAACCACACAATGAACCAGATTCAATAGTTAGAGTGGACTCTAGTATAGATTGAGCAGCTACAGCAAGTGAACAAAAAATCCACCTGCGCAATAGATTTTTGGCTTGATAGTATTCTCGCAGGCTTTATAACAGAGTTTGTAGTAGACATAGCGAAGTCGTATAGCGCAGCGGAGCAAGAGTTTCTACGTGGACCTCGAGGAAGGTACATTAGATCATTGTATACTTCTATTAAGATACTACTATACAACAAAGGTGTAATCACATTGAAGTTAGATAGCTAAACTTCCCTGTCTGCATAGGGGAAGGGGGTCAGCACTGACAGAAAGAGGAGAAATGGAAGGAGGAAAGGATAAGGGAAAGAAGGAGGAACCCTTGGACCCAATCATGATGGATGATGACCAGATAAAGCAAATCATGGCGATAGCTGGGAAGACGTGTAGCGGAGTACACTACCAATACAAGGTGAATAACAAGAAGAGAGTCGTAGTCGTGAGGAAAGGCTTGGCGAGTGATGAGGAAGAGGTAGAGGATCTTCGGGCTGTGGAGCAGATTGATGAAATCCTACGCGCAACCTATGAGAGGAAGACGAGAGGTCCAAGAACGGAAAGATAAGGCAACAATCCTATCCATATTAGTGTCAGTGTGGAACACATAAACCCATGTGCGACTAATACACCAAAGAGAACACCATTGTTTAGACAACCGAAGTTCAGAAGCAGTCAGACAACGGGAAGTATGTCTACACAAGGAACAACAACTGGAGGGGCCAGTTCAGGTAGCACTAGTCAAGTATCTACACAGCACGGAGGTAGTAGTTTAGCATTCAGAATGGCAGAACACAATCCCACCATCAAGTTACCAGAATTTTGAGGCGAAGCAGCAGAAGACCCTGAGAACACTTGTTCATTTCTGCAAAGATCTGGGAAGCAAAACAGATCACTGATGAAGATACTAAACTTGCGCAGTTAGTTATTACGCTAAGAGAACGAGAATTGGACTGGTCCATGAATCTAGATGCAAACAGTGCACCTGGGACGACAAGGACACTGACATACTTTAAGAAGTTATTGATTAACAAATTCCATAAGCCAAGTTCATAGGATCAGTACATGAACAAGATGATCGAAATAAGGCAGAAATCGAGAGAATCCATATGGGATATTGAATAGAGATTCAAGCGACTAAAGGGAAAGTTAAAATATCTCATGACCGATATGCAACATCGGCACCTGTTTGTGAACTCACTACTCCCACACTTAAAGTATCCACTGCAACAGCAAAAGTTTCAGACGAAGGAAGAGGCTTTGCTGGCAGCCCTACAACTAGAAGAAAACCAGTATCAGCAGACGGACCCAGCTATCGAAGAACTGAAGGAGGATTTGAAGAACTTAACGTTTCAGCTGAACCAGAATAAGATTAAGGACAAACGAGAAGTCATTTGGTGTACCACATGCAGGATGAAAGGACACCACAAGAACGAATTTCTAACATTCGTGCAATATATGGTAGCAGGAATGCCAAATCTGTTACCAACAGGAGGATTATGGTGCGAAATCTGCAAGAAACCGGGTCACGATCCTTATCACTGCACGATGATGCCTAAATATTAGACAGTCCCAAAAACTTCATATTTCACCTTTTACAAGTTAGTAGGCCACGACGTCAAAGTTTGTAGAACTATGGAGTTGATGCGAGAAAGGACATCAGATGAATATAGAGTGCAGGCAAAAATGATGACGGGGCAAGTCGCACTACAGTTTAATCAAGTTCTAGCTCCATACAACATTGTGCAACAACAGTATAATATTGTGCAACAACCATATAATAACGCGCAGCCACAATACAACACAACACAGCCTCAGTACAATACCGTACAGTATAATCAAGAACCTCAGTATAAAGCGTTGAGAGGAGATCGAGTAGGCTACATAGGTGGAGGACGAGCGAGAGGAGGTTTCAGACGAGGTAGAGGACTAGTGGTATGTCACAACTGTCAACTGCTGGGACATTATTCAAGGGAATGTCCACTTCCACCAATGACTTGTATGTATTGTCACACATCAAATCATGACACAGAAGAATGTCCAACACTATTAGTAAAGATACAAGAAAAGAGGAACCAGAACAACCAGAATGTTCAGTGGATTTTAGCCGAAGCAAGGGATGAAGGATAGAACATCAACATAGTTACCCACGTAAGAGAGAAAATAGGAAACAACGCAATTCGACAAGAGTCAGCACAAAATCAGTGGGTGAAGAGGAATGTCGAACCAAAGAAGCACTTCGACGCGCAGTAGGAGAAGGAGGTATTTAAGGAAGCAACAAAAGAATTTCAGAAGGAAGACATGGCATCTACTTCAACTGCACAGCAAAGAAAGGAAGCCCCAGAGTACGAGATGCCTCCGCTATTGGATCATACCAACGAAATACAACCCATGGGACAAGTAAGTACAATCAAAGGCTTTTTGCAATCCTGTGTAAAAATATTAAATGATCCATCATCTGTGAAAATATTGCAAAACATATTAGAAAACTATAGCATCCAGACGAAAAGGAAATTAGAACCAAAAATAGTCAATCACCTACATACGAGGAAAAGAATGAGTAGGGAGTTCTGACTGAATGCCAACATCGGATATTTCAACATGGGAGATATCATACTGGATCTAGGATCTGAAGTGAATGTATTACCAAAAAAAACATGGCAATGCATGGGAGAGACCACATTAGGATATTTGCCTGTTAAATTGAAACAGCCAAACCAACACAGAGTTCTACCAATCGGTAGACTGAAAGGAGTGACAATAGATCTAGATGGAGTGACCACTAAAGCAGATTTTGAAGTGATTGAAATAGTGGACGGCACAACACCATATCCAGCGTTGCTTGGTCTAGATTGGGCGTTTGAAAACCACGCCATAATCAACTTCAAGACCAGGAAAATGACATTTGAGTCAGGACAATACAGGGTCATCACGTCATTATATCCATCAGAAGGGGAGAGTTTTTAGAACCTACTTGCCTACACTTAGAGGAAATCATCAAGTTGTACAGAACAACTGCACGCAATGAGGACTACGTGAACCCAACTGTGGATGGGATACTCAGTTGGCAAAGCTTTACTTCATGTGCAACAAACTCAGATGTCGGTCTAGAAAACTGGCAACAAAGGCTACACGAAGTGTCCACGAGAATATGTGCAAGAATAGACCGCGCGGTAAGATGGGTAGGCACAGAAATAAGGGAACCACCTAGTTTCCACGGAGTAAATGATTTGGAAACATTCTTAGCATAGTATGAAGATGAAGTATTATAGAATAAAAGATTGTTAGCAATTCATATATCACTCAATGCCACACCTGCAAGATGGTGGGGCCCACACAAAGAGACAATCACAAATTGGTACCAATGTAAGTGGCTATTGCGCATAAGGTTCAGTGCAGAACAGAAAAACAACAAGCAACAGAGGTATGATGGACAGGGGGCATGTTGGCACAGGGGCAGACCTAAGGTTCAACGCTTCAACAGTGCACCAACAAAACCCTAACTACCGGCCCTTTCGGCAACACCTGCGAAGCAGATGAAGTCTCACCCGAGGTAAAGGCAGGGGGGGTTGCAGGACTCAGGTGTCTGCAACCTAGATGGGACACAGATCTGTGATCACAATACTTAACGGAGAACTTAGCCAATAATATTCATTAGTCTCTAACCCCTTTATTCACATCGTAGGTTAAAACCCTAATTACATATCAACGCAATGACAACCAAGATCCAAGCATATCTAATCATTCAGCACATAGCATTAAATTATATCTAACATTCATTCACATCATAAAGCACTAAGCATCAACTAGATCTATCATACATCTAGATTAAGAAATTAAGTACATAAACAACATGAACACCATAGCACAAATCACATCGACACGGGATATATGTGGTTCACCCCAGTGTGGGGCTACGTCCGCCAATCTTCTTCTCTTCTTATTAGTTTTTTCCAATCTTCTTACATGCACCAAGACACAACGCCAACTCCGCATAGGACAAAAGATTTGCACGCACCTCGCTAGATCCTCCTTCTTGGAGTTTGGTCCAAGCATAGAGACTTACACAGTCTGTGCACAAAGCACTACAAATTACTTGCACTTAGCTCTGCAAGTCACAACATATAGTATGCACAATGCCTTCAAAACTATTTGCACTTAGCACTCTGGCCTACATATCTTGCACAAAGCCCACTTAGATCTCAAAAACTTGACTCTTACTTACATCACCTAGCTACTTATTTATACATTACAAAAAGGGCCTAAACATGGGAAAACCCATGGGCCGATATCCCATACCAGTTACATAAACCCTAAAACCCAAAAATCCCATAAAAGGGGTCGAGATCCCACGATATTCGCTTCGCTTGGGCGCTCTGTCTTCGACCAACCTGTCGAAGTCCCAAAAATGGTTAAACACGACCAAGGTTCTCCAAAACTTGGTTGAGGGCCAACAGGCCCCCAACACTCACCTGTGACTCGTCCCGAGTCACTCTGATTTGGGCAATTCTGCTTCGAAGGCCTCGAGATTGGCTCGAGCTTCCTCGACTTGCTGCTTCACCAAAGCCTCCTGCTCAGTGAACTCTTGAATGATTTGCTCGGTGATAGGCTCGTCCAGGCGTTGTTCCACTGTGGTGAGTACCTCTTCCACCTGTGCACCTTGTCCCTCGATCTCTTTAAAAAGTGTGCAGGCTTCGTCCTGCACCGGCTGGAGTCTATGGGTCACTTCCATGACTCTACTCTGAATTGCATTGACCTATTGTTGAACTGCGCGAACCTCCTATGACCTTTTCATTTTTTCTACCACCGAAAGCTCCTTTAGTTGTGCTTGCATTGTCGATGCTTCTTGCTTCGCCTCCTTGAGTTGTGCCTCCAATATCCTCAGCTCTGGGTCTTCCGCAAGATGCTCATAGCTCTGCGCACTTCAGTTACTGAGTTCCTTGCATTCTGTAGCCAATGCCCTGATTCTTTCTACTGTGCTCCTGGAAGTTTCTTCCCTTTGATCTCTTACTTCCTGCAGAGTTCTCGACATTGCTTGCAGTTCTAGCTCTTCTACTCTTGCTTGAAGTTGTTGAATGGCTTCAGCGAGCTTTCCCACTAGGCTCTCAGTGGTCTCCTCTTCCATTTGGGCTAAGCCCGACACAGAGCGAAGTGCTCTAGCCACTGCCTCCTTGACCACAGTCTGTTATGCGAGCAGCTGGTCTTTTTCTCTCTGGATCTACTCTCTATCCTCTTCAAACTTCGCTCGGAGATCATCTTTTTCCTACTGCGCAACCTGAACTTGCTCTAGGGTTTCCTCCTTTGCTTGCTTCAAGGCCTCTATGGCCTGCTCCTTTTTTTCCTGTACTCGTCGAAAGTGAGCCTCTATAGCATCTGTTATTCTGCGTAGTTGGGCAAGCTCATCTCCCACTTCTATACCTTATGATGACGATGGCGTTGTAGATACTGCGTGGCTCGAATAGAGGGCTTGTTGTACCCCTTTCAGCTCTGCCTCAATCATGTCATACATCGTTTCCTGCTTGGCTTCGTTTCGCTGTAAAATATCCTCCGAAGTGTCTACTACAGCTGCGATGATGAGGTCAATATCATCCATTGTGAGCAGAGTCTGTAACTGGGGCTTATTGGCTCGTGACTTCTTCCGCGCTTAGGGTTTCTTCGGCAAAACCTTTATCTTCTTTGATGTCTCAGCCTCTGTAAGGGGATCCTTAGGCAGTGTCACTTCACCCTTTTCCTACTTGTCTTCTTCCCCTTCCTCTTCCTTGTGTACTTCATCGTTTCCTCCTCCTCCAAGTGAATCAGATGCAGTTTTCTCTAATGCGTTGTTTATTTCTTGCACTTCTTCCTTCTTCTTCGTCTTCTTAGTGCTGCTTGGTCCATCATATTCTTCTTAAGTGGCCACAGGACTTCTGATGAGGTCGGGGTCAGAGAGCTTTGTCTGTTCAACTGGTACAAGGAATTTTGTAGGCCATTCCTTGGTTATTTCCTCCATATCTTCCTCGGTAAGTTTGTAATAGGACTGCGGCTCCTCCTTGGTTTCATCTCTGCACTCAGTGTAATATATGAAGTGCCTGCGTGCGCGGAACTTCGCAAGTGGCCTGAACCTATGGAGTGTATTCAGCGTCATGCGAGGGAATGATTTGATGGACCTCTTCAACTGCAAGTAATACTTGTTGAACACCGCATTTGACTTCCATTGCTTCTCCATGTCACTCGAATACCATAGGGTAGTGAACCTCGTGGCCAGGGGTTCGGACAGCTCAACGTTAGGGAAGGTCTCTCCCTCTAGCATCTCCCAAGCAACAAAGGCAATGAGAATTAGCAACCAGCTAAAGTGAAACTTGTAGCCTTGGTCCTGTGCTTCGTGACAATCCTACTCCAACTGGTTGTTGAGGTAGCTTGCACAGTTCATCTGCATCCCTTCAATGCACTTTCCAGCGAGGTCGACGATGAACACTGTGACTTGAGTTGGTCTATTCTTCTTGATGAGCTTACCAGCAATCAAATGGAAAGCTATGCGCACTACGCCATTTTAGATGGAGGCTACCTTGTAGCCCCTCTTCCCCTTCTCCACATCGTCGTAGGTGTCCTCAATTCGCTGCGCCAGGGTGCAATATGCAACCTTCACTGGGTAGAATTTTTTAGGGTCCGGTCCCTGCATGCTTGATCCAGTGATCATGTGGATCAGCATCGGATCCACAGTCACGTGCCTATCTAACCATAGATAACCTCCATGGTAGCATGATAGGAGGAGTTTAACGCATGCATTAACCTCCTGATGTCTGTCGAATTGGGGTATCTTCATGAAGTAGAGGATAGTGGACCTCACGATCTCCTTAGTCCATAGTTGGGGGGACTATCTTCAGCTTCTTCCTCGTTGTCTTTGTCAAGTACTTATGCGGTGCGAGCAGCACATAATTCTTCCTATATCCTAGGTTAAATTCATTGATCTTAAGGTCAGGGATCAGTCCTAGCTGCATTCCAACTTGGCGTATCCCCTTCGGGAGGTACACAGTGATGAGGGTGTACTCGAAATCTCTTGGAACGTTGTCACAACTAACCGTGCTAGCCAGAAGCGGGATGTAGTTGGGCAAGACCAACAGGATGTGCTTCGCGTTCGCCAGGTTGTTGCGGTGCTTGCTTCTTTTCTCTGTCGCGGTCCGGGATGGCCCAAATCGACTGGATCGTCGTGTAGTTGAGGGGGATGCTTGAAATCCTCCTGTCGATGAGGCATGTACTCCTGCGGACATGACCTTCTCAGCGATAAGGTCAATCAAGATTTCTTCTACGAACTTCTCTACTGTGCCAAGGTCACCCGACATGCACGCTCGTGATCAAATGTCTCAGGTAGGCGACTGGACACTCAAGGTAAGTAAAATGGGCGGCGAGGTCTCAAAATCATAGCGCGGTGGTAATCAGTTCTCTGTGGGCTCAGATAGTCACAATTTGAAAAAGTGTCCCTGGTGAGACATTCGACGGATTAAGTAGATAAAGTCGTAACGGATTCCTCCAACGGGCAGGAATGCCTCAATAAATATGATTCCATCCGTTGTGGCGTGGTCCCAACGGTCCAATGGCGATCTTTCTGGCAATAACTGTGTTTCTAGTCGTTCCAGAGCATCGTTCTAACAGTCAGGACGCCTCCAACGGTCATATTGCTTCGTCATGGTGAAGTGCCAATCTGTGCTATTCTGTTATTCCGCGGAGGTTCAAGTTCTGCAAGCCTACTTTCTGTGAAGTCTTCTCTAGAACCTCGTTCAATTTTCCTAGCTTTGTTTTCTTTTTGCTGAGATTTCTGGCCTTCTTTCCTGTGATCTGAGTTGTTGGATCCCTCTTTCCATTTTTATTCTTATCTGCTCTTAGCATAGTAACTTCGCACTGTTGAGGGTCGTTCACAAGGTTTAAGTGGAATACCTCTTCTCTTATTACTTTAGGGGTAGGTGCTTTTCTCTCGTGCATGGAGAGGTTCTTTAAGCCTTCTTGTGTTTTGTCAACTTCGACAGCTAGGTCTTTGGCCCTCAGTTGCTTTGACTTGGCCTCATGTTCTTCTATTAAGCGCGTTATTCTCCTAGCCATGAAATCCCTTAATTCTTTCTTTTTCTATTCTCTAGCTTCCTCTTCTTCTTTCCTTTGGATCTAATCTTTCTCAATCCAGTTCCTTCCTAACAAAAGTGCAAAAGAAGTGTTGTTCTCAACAAACTTAACGACCTCAAATTCTTCTTTCGTCGATGCTCCATGAGAAACCATAGGTACATGAGTAAGTCTTCCACATAGGGTTACCATCTTTCCTTTAAACAATCCTATTCCTCCCAATGAAGGAATCATAGCAGGCTTTCCCAAAATTTCTGAAGTATTTTATGTCATGATATTCACCCATGTTTCCTCATCAAGAACACAGTCTATGTCGAAGTCTCCTATTCTTATTTATGTGCACTCTTTCTCTTTTAAGATCTCTGGTAAACGGATGTCTATGTGATCACTCAGGGTTTCTTTCATCTGCAATAGTATAATCTATGATTCTTTCTGATGTTCTATCATATCCTTAGTCTCTTGATCTTTTTCATGGTTTTATTGTCTCATATTCTTCAACTTTAACAATCATTCTAGGACTATCCAAAACCTCATGACCAACAGATTTACAGCAAAGAAAAATAGGACCTGTACCAGGGCATTCCTTAGAAAGATGTCCTGGTCTTCAGCAACTATAACAAAGAGTCAATCCTCTCTTTCTCTTAAATGATCCCCAACCTTTCTTGTACTGCACACTGGGATCACGGTGATGAACCTACAAAAAATTCTTTCTAGGATCCTGCATCCACTTGTTAGTCCAAAAGTTCTTTCTATGCATAGGAATAACATATCTTGGATTATTTCTATCAGATTTATTCATATCAAATCTTCTCTCTTCTAATTGTGCCCTAGTTTTCAAATTAGGACAAAATCTATCAAACATACCTAGATCCATACTTTCGAAGCAAAAATTTCCACTTATCTTACCTTTATCAGACCACAAAGCTTTAAGATCTTACCTTTTTTCTTCAGATCTGATTCCCTTCTTAGCACAGAGCTTCACAAGTCAAGTAGAATACTGTGCACTACAACAATAGATCTACGCACAGAGCTTTCTCTTTTCTTCAGTTCCCAGCAATCACCATTTCACATCCTGGCAACAGAACCATTGGTTGGCACATGGGCAAACCCAAGGTTCAACGCTTCAAAAATGCACCAACAAAACCCTAACTATCGACCCTTTCGGCAACACCTGAGGCAGATGAAGTCTCACCCAAGGTAGAGGCAGGGGGGGTTGTAGGACTCAGGTGTCTGCAACCTAGCTGGGACAAAGATCTGTGATCACAATACTTAAAAGAGCACTTAGCCAATAATATTCATTAGTCTCTAACCCCTTTATTCACATCGTAGGTTAAAACCCTAATTACATATCAGCACAATGACAACCAATATCCAAGCATATCTAATCATTCGTCACATAGCATTAAAGTAGATCTAACATTCATTCACATCAGAAAGCACTAAGCATCAACTGGATCTATCATACATCTAGATTAAGCAATTAAGTACATGGACAACATGAACACCATAGCACAAAGCACATCGAAACGGGATATACGTGGTTCACCCCAGTGTGGGGCTACGTCCACCAATCTTCTTCTCTTCTTATTAGTTTCTTCCAATTTTCTTACATGCACCAAGACACAATGCCAACTCTGCATACGACAAGATATCTGCACGCACCTCGCCAGATCGTCCTTCCCCGAGTTCAATCCAAACATAGAGCCTTACACAATCTGTGCACAAAGCATTAAAAATGACTTGCACTTAGCTCTACAAGTCACAACATACAGTATGCACAAAGCCTTCACAACTATTTGCACTTAGCACTCTGGCCTACATATCTTGCAAAAATCCCACTTAGAACTCAAAAAATTGACTCTTACTTACATCGCCTAGCTACTTATTTATACATTACAAAAGGGGCCTAAACATGGGCAAACCCAAGGGCTGACATCCCATACCCGTTACATAAACCCTAAAACCCAAAAATCCCGTAAAAGGTGGTGAGATATCGCGATCTCCACTTCGCCTGGATGCTCCGTCTTCGACCAGCCTGTCGAAGTCCCAAAACTGGTCAAACATGACCAAGGTTCTCCAAAACTTGGTTGAGGGCCAACAGGGCACTAGCGGAACACTTGGAGAAGTGTAGAACGATGTGGAAAATGACACCCCCAGAGGAATGGCCTCATCATTTCATACACACTCAAGAGGGCATACCAGTGAACTAGTATACAGACCAGGAATTGCGCAAAGGAACTGCGACCTGGATGATTTTGCAACAAAATTTTACAGTCACTTTCTCATTCGAGCATGAGAACCCCAACATAGATGCAGCTCTAAAACAAATAACAGGTGTGATATTCATCAAGAAACCGAAAGTCAATCTCATAACATAAGAACAACAGCAGAATAAACAGACAGTCGAGGAATTGTTATCTTGTTACCATGTGAAAGAGGAAGCACCAGACGAAGACGATCCGCACGGTATTTAGATCGAAGAAGCAGAAGGCGAAAGAGAAGTGGAAGGACCACCTATAGAATCAAAAGTTATTGCCACGTCAATCAAGGTAAATAAAGTCAACATTGGGGCAGTTGAGAATCCCAAAATGGCAAGCATTGGAGACTACTAGGATGAGAAAACAATGGAAAGCATAACAGAGTTATTGCGCGAATACAACAACTTATTTCCCACAACATTTACAGAGATGAAGGGTATAATCGAAGAGCTAGAAGAAATGAAGATACCACTCAGACCTGAAGTGAGATCGATCAAACAGTGACCATACAGACTGAACCTAATATACAAGCAGAAATTCAAAGCTGAGATCGACAGGATGCTCGAAGCTGGAATCATAGAACCGGTCAAAGAATCGGAATGGATAAGCTTGATGGTAGTGCAGGACAAGAAACAAGGAGGGACAAGGATATGCGTCGACTTGAGGAAGTTGAACGATGCATGCTTACATGACCCGTTCCCTACACCTTTCACGAATGAAGTGTTAGATTACGTAGGTGGACATGAAGCTTACTCATTTACTGATGGATTCTCGGGCTACCATCAGATTAAGATAGCACATGAAGACAGATACAAGACCACGTTTGTGACAGAATGGGGATCCTACCAGTACACAGTCATGTCGTTTGGACTGAAGAATGCACTAGCAATATTCTCCAGAGTAGTCATCGTCGCGTTTAAAGAATTCATCCATTAGTTCCTAGAGGTATACATGGACGATTGGACAGTCTATAGTTTGTTGAAAGACACTATAGAAGTCTTATGACTGATGTTAGAGAGATTTCGACAGTGCCAGATATCACTGAACATAAATAAATGCATATTTGGAACACCGTTTGGGATATTATTAGGCCATATAGTATGTAAACAAGGTTTATTAGTACATCCTGCCAAGATTGCAGTAATTGTGAACTTACCACCACCAAAAACAATCTGTCAGCTAAGAGCGACGTTGGGACACACAGGATACTACAAAAAAATTATCAAAGGGTACGCGCAAGTTATTGCACCAATGGAAAAGTTGTTAAGAAAGGATACAAACTTTCAGTGGAACGACGAGTGTCAACACGGTCTGGATACCCTAGAAGAAAAGATGGTCACCGCACCAATATTAGTATTTCCAAACTGGGAGAAGACATTCAACGTGCATGTAGATGCATCAGCTATAGCACTTGGAGCTATCTTGGTGCAGCCAGGAGCGGGAGATTTGGATCACTCTATAGCATTTGCAAGCAAAAAGTTATCAGAATCAGAACAGAACTATAACACTACAAAAAGGGAAGGCCTAGCTATGGTCTACGCACTACAAAATTTCAGACATTACTTATTGGGGAAACACTTTAAGATGTTCACAGATCACTAAGCCCTGAAATACCTAGTCAACAAGCCAGTGTTGGGGGGGAGAATTGTCAATGGTTACTACTATTTCAAGAATTTGACTTTGAAGTAATAGTTAAGTCAAGGAAACTGAATGAAGGACCTGACCACCTATCAAGAGTCACAAATGGAGAAGAACCTACGAATTTAGAAGACAACTTCCCGGATGCACAATTATTCTCAATCCATATCATTGATGAATACTTCGCAGATATCATCGAGTACTTGAGCACAGGTATTGCGCTGCAAGAATATAACACTGAGTAAAAGAAAAACTCGGTAGTCCGCGTTGCAGACTATCAACTGATTGCAGGACACTTATACAAAATGGGCTCAGATAGCATCTTACAAAGGTACATGTTAGAGCACGAAAGACCAAGAGTCTTAACAGAAGCCCATGAGGGAATAGCAGGAGGACATTACACAGGCAAAGCTACCGCGCAGAAGGTATTGCGCGCAGGACTATGGTGGCCGACGATTCACAGGGACTCGAAGGACTACTGTCAAAGATGTGATATCTGTCAAAGGGTAGGTAAACCCAACAGAATGGACGAGATGTCATTATGACCACAAGTAACATTGCACGCATTCGATAAGTGGGCAATAGACTTTGTGGGACGAATCAACCCACTAGCAAAAAAAATAGGAGTTAGGTACATTATCACCGCGACAGAGTACCTAACAAGATGGGCAGAAGCAACACCAGTGAAGGATTGTAGCGCAGAAATAGCATCACATTTGCTATTTGAACAAGTGATCACTCAATTTGGGTTCCGAAGAGTTTTGATGAGCGACCAAGCCATGCACTTCATAAACAACACCATCAGCGCTATGACTGAAGAGTTTGAAGTCCATCATCAGAAGAGCACGCCATATCACCCACAGGCAACTGGCATAGTAGAAGCATTTAACAAAATTCTGGAGAATGCGCTGACAAAGATCTGTAACGTTAACAGGGACGATTGGGACCTCAAAGAACCAACAGTATTATGGGCCTATATGACTACATGCAAAACGTTGATAGGGCACACGCCATTTAAACTGGTCTATGGGCAAGAAGCAAAGGTGCCATTAGAATTTTTGGTACCTAGTTTGCGCGTAGCAACAATTACACACATGATGGAACGAGGCGCAGTACAAGAGATACTAAACCAGTGGATGACCATGGAAGAAGACCAGATTTTAGCAGGGTTCCACCAACAATTTCATAAAGCTAGGGACAAAGATTGGCATGATAGACACATCAAGAAGAAAACTTTCAAGGAAGGAGATCTAGTACTAATGTATGACAACAAATCGTTTCAGCACCCAGGAAAGCTAAGAATGCACTCGCCAGGACCGTATGAAGTAAAATCTATCACAGATGGAGGAGATGTATAGTTGAGAGACTTATCAGGGGCAGAACTCAAAGGGATGATCAATGGGCGTCGACTGAAGTTGTACAAGGACAGTCGACCACCCACCACACAGTAAAAAAAAAAAAAGAACAACAAAACAGTATATCAAAAAGAACCAACAGAGGCATAGTGCGTCGGAGACAGAAAGGGAACGCATAATCAGGAACACAAACTCGGCGAGGAGAAGGACAACGGCCATGTAAAAAAGGAAACAAGCGGGAAACAGAAAATCGACAAAAGCAGTACGAAATGACAGAGTTAGGCAGAATTGAATGCCACAAAGGACCGATGGGACGCCACATTAATCACGCCAACTGGAGATGGCAAGGCAGAGTAATGGCAAGTACGAAAGAGTCGGATGTGCATTGAACCCGTAATTAAGGTAGCATCCTCGACAAGCTTCATGAAATGCCCATACAACACATGGATGCAGGAGCAAAGAGCCCATTTGCGAAAGGAGAACAGACATGGAGCGATAGAGGCTAAAGAGCACAGAGCCAAGTTCACAGAGGTCACAAAGACCATTCAAACTCAGCAAAATGTTCGACCTTCACCACCATGGCACCACCAAAGCAAGCAGAAGAGAGCCAGAGTGCCAGACACCCTAGAGTTAGAACCAAGTCACGAGTACAATTGGAAGAAGGCGAACAACAATCGCCAGAGCTCATCAATATCGACGAAATCCCATCTCCAGACACAACACTGGTGAACCCCACACCTGTAGTGGAAGAAACCCAACAACTAGTATCAGAGGGCATGAATATAGATATACCGGCGGAAGTACAGAAGCCGCAGAACGAGGACGCAAAACCCTGAAGGAGGCACAACCAACGAACATCGAAGCAGATCTGAGAGTCAATGGAACAACGTCGAATCTGTAAGCAGCAGTCGAACCAGATGAGTCTCAAACCACTGTGTCTGACCTCCCATCGGAAGGAACAGTAGAAGATGTCACGGGTTGGCCGGAATGGTATTCTGAAGAACAATCGACGACCGCTGGAACCTCAAGCTAGCCACCGCCGAAGAAAGACAAGAAATAGGTGCCTAGGTTACCTCGCAAGCAACCTGTTGGAGCAATCGTCCTACCGCGTATATCAGATGGGGTACGGGTGGAATCAGGCTTGCTAGGGCATATTGACAAGCTAAAATACTCAGACCACGATGTAGCAGACATAGAAAAGTTTTTGGAACTTGCAAAGAGAGTATACTTAGAGATTGTTGTCGCAAATCCGGTTGGGGAACCGATTGATCAGCCACTCTGATGGGCAACGTGATTGCAGAAAACAGGAATTCTAGGTCTGTTAGACCTCCCACACTTTGGCAGGGGACAGTACGCAAGCGGGTGCGTCAAACAATTGTTAGCAGTCACGCATGGCGGGGATATATGGTTGGACAAGCTCGTCTCAATAGACGTAGAGCTTATTGCCAACATAACAAGGTTGCCATCCCGGGCATGGATCCCACACAGTTTATGGACAACAAATCCAGGGAGAAATCATTAGCGGAAGAGATGAAGAAGAAGTATGGTATCGACAAGTGGACACGAGGAATCATTATCAAGAGAATTAATGATGTCGCAACACAAATGGGCGCATAAATCTTAGCTTGCAAGCTGCTAAGAAAATGCCACAGGGAGGAAGTTTCGGCTAGGGTTGTCGCAGTTGCAGCTCGATGCTTCGAGGACACCATAGTGAGTTGGGCACCATATCTCCTGAACTTGTTCTTGGATGACTACAAGGATGCGCAGGATCTAGGAACAGAGTTTCAGTATTCATGGCTAATCATGTTAATAGCCTTTATGGGATGGAGGGAACCAAGATGTGTAAATTTTTGTACCAGACCCAAGCCGAATCAAGGAGCGAGATACTTTTGTTGAAAGCCACGTCGGATGCTAGGCACAAAAGGATGAACGGGTCCATATTTGAAGGTTACCTACGCAATTTGCAAAAGGCCATCAACAACATGTGGAGAATAACACCAGAGGCTATCGCGCGGTATCAAGGAATTGCCAACTGTAAGGCCACACGACATGCGATGTGGATACAAACGCGCAAGGATCTCAATAAGCAGTGGCTACAAATGCGTTGTTGTATCATATAGAGCGACATCGACATGGTGATCAAAGACTAGGAAGAGGAGTGGAAAATTCCAATCCTTACCCAAGACTTACCGGAAAGGACAATAGAAGAGGAGGCAGGGCAGGGAGAAACACAGCCCTAAGAATTCCCAATGCCCAAGAAATGGAGGATGGGCTAGACAAAAACAACACAGACAAATGAAGGCATAGGGAAGACGGGGACCCGGAAGGGGAAGAAGGGTAATACGCAATCGACCAAAGAACAACAGAAACAGGCTGAGGCCGCGCAAGGGACTACACCAAGTCTCAACCCACAGGAACCAGGTGGGAATAAGAGGCCAACTATGCAGACAGGGGGCGCGTGCAAGCAAACGAAGGCACAAAGAACACCTCCAAAATATACGATCACGGAGGATGATGGACAGATGATAGCCCGAATGGTTCAGGATTGTATATCCGAGGATTTCAACAATGTTGCGCACCACAGAGACAAAATTCAAGAGGAGCTGGCAGAAATACAACAGTTCTTCAAGCAGCTCAGGGAAGTACAAGCAGTAAGCCGCAGCGTGGGAATAGGGCCATCAGCACTGCAGGCAGAAGAAAGACTAGAAGAAGGAGCGAGATCCGGTCCATACAATACTACAGTCGAACACAACATTCCACATTACACCCAGTATGTTGCGTATGGACGAGATCGTGGGGCAAACATCCCTAAAAGACTTAGCTCAAATCCAACTAGTATTGATGTGGATACCATCCAGGGCTCTACACAAGTTGCAGGTTAGCGTAAACCACAAGGTACAGTCTCGTGCACGCAAAGACTTAGTTGAATTGCGGCAGGCAACAGAGAAGCGGGACACGCTGGAAATAATCTATGAACAGGCTAAGTTGGAGACCCAAGAGGCGAGGGAGCACGCGAAAGAACTGGAAGGAAAAGTGGCAAGAACTTACAAGAAGATTGCACAGACCATGCAGAGGGACAAACTTATAGCAGCAGAAAAGATTGATCAGATTGCACAGGCAATCGATCAATATCAGAAGGAGATCGAGAATCTCAGAGAGCAGCTCACACCAACCACTCCACTAGCAGTAAAAGATCAAAGGAATCAGGAGGTAACGGTGTAGCTGCAGGAGATAGAACAACATGTCAACACAGCAGTCGACTTGTTCGATAAAGCAACACAGCTTTGGACAAAGTTAGAGGAAGATTAGTAGGTCCAAAGGTGGAACAAGGAAGAAGAAAGGATCGACGCAGCTATTCAAGACCTCAAGCAGAGGCATAAGACAATGCCCATCACATAGCGCGTCAAAGGGGCGCAGGACATGAAGAAACCACAGGCATAACTCACCACTGCGCAAACATAGAAACAGGAGCGTCAGGCTCAAATGGAACCGTTGCAAGAGCGGGTAGTAGAAATCCTGGCACGGGCAGAGGAAGCCAAGACACATATAGCACAGACCCAGGCAGAATGCGCAGGATTGATCAGTGACGAGGTTATAGCCGAGGTAGTAGACACAATCAAGGAGAAGACCACATAGGTGCAGACACAGGCAACAGAGCTCAAGGAAAAGTTCAAGACGATCACCAAGGAGATCGAGGAAGCAAATAAAGGTTAGGTGGCTCGGGACGAGCCACATGTCAGTGTTGGGGGCCTATTGGAGGTAGGCCAAAGCGGAAAAGCAAGGTGATTTTGGGAAAGAAAGCATGCACAAGGAAAGCAACAACTGGAAGGAATAACAACACACGCGCATGCAGGGAAGACCTAACGAGGTTAGGGTTAGGGTTTTTGCAGCGTATTGTAATGGCTAAAGAGCCAGAAACATATAAATAGAGATATCGGGGTATCATAGGGTTCGGTTCAAAATATTATCGAGTTTTAGCTAGTTATATATGAGTTGTTGCAATACGTAATATTTCGTTGTATGACCTAATTTTGTAAGTTGTTGAGCTGGAGAGGATGAAGGAGGGTAGATATTGTGGGTTAGATCGCAGGCTGAGGATCCTAGTGCATCTAGTCTGCCTCATATAGATCTTACCCAACTGAGAAGAACTGTAACGTGTGTGGCGTTGTAGATGCGGAAATACTATAATAAAAGAGTCAAGAGCTAGATCTTTGTGGACGTAGCGCAGGAGGGGGTGAACCACAGTAACACCTGTGTTACGTGATTAATGCATGCATATCTTTATTGTCTTCAGTAGTTATCGTTATGCTTAATAAATGAGTTGTTATATTTCTTGCTTATTCACAAATGACAGTATATTATTTTTATGAGTTATAACAGTGGTTCAATATATAGTTCTCATACCTCACACTCAATCCTAGGCTGTAAACACATGAGTATTACAGCCACCCATTAAGACTATATCGGGTGAGACTTCAGTGCTGGTTTGTTTTTGAGCTAGAGAAAGGTAGGATTTTCTTCCCTATTAAGGGCTTTTCATGTCTAGAGCTTCAATAACCTCAATACCACTAGGAACACCATGGAAGGGGGGAGAAAGAGAACGAGAGAAGGAGCAAAGGTTATATTTTTTTGGGAGGGAAAGGGGGGAGGGATGTAGCGGTTGGGGGAGGGAAGAAGAGGGGGGAGGGTTGACTAAGGTTGGGGAAGGCAGGGGAACCAAGGGTCCAACGAAGAATAAGGGGATAAGTGGGGCAAAGTGGGAGCCCGACAGTCCTAAAAGGTTCAGAAGAAAGGGGTGTCTAAAAAAACCTCCACCAATAGAAGTCGTAACTATACCACTAGAAGCACCAGAAGTAGAAAAAGGATTAAAAATGGGAGGAGAAGGAGAGACTTTACCCGTATGTTCATCGGTGGGATTGCAACTTGTGGGAAGGACAATGTCACGTGTTGGTGCTTCATGTGGACCTGGGTTAAAATCCACTGCTTAGGGATTCTTTGAAGAAGCCAAGTTCTACTCTGCCAAGGGATGCTTTTTGGAAGAAATTTCACCACCAACGGGATTTTTTGCCCATCGAAGTCTATGGTCCCCTTTGTTTCAATCCTTGGTGATATGTCCATATGAATTGAAACATACACACTTGAAGGGTATACCTTCGTAATCTAGAGATTGCTCGATGGATGTTCCTCTGAATGAGATAGTGATTTCCTCTATTAATCCTTCAGACGATTTAATGCCAATCAAAATGTGGGCCATTCCCATATACCCCGAGGTGATTTAGGAGTGGTCGGATTCATATTAGTAACCAATGGTATTCCCAATTTCTCTAAATACATCGTCCAACCAAAAGATAAGGGGGAGGCTCGGGAGACTCTTGGAGGCGATTGTTTCATAAATAAGGCATGTGCTCCAAAAGACCAGTTGCTTACGAGTATTTTGTGGGTATCCATGGATGAATGAAATGTCCAATCCGTCCAACCCTTGGCTTGTACCAAGATCTTTGGGAAATAGCCCAGAATAGGAAAGAAGGTCTATGCAGTCCAATGGCATAAGGTATTTGCAGAGAGCCTGTTACTGACGAATCGCCCAACAAAAGTCTCTTGCTACATCACTGGAATTTCGTTGAGTTGTATGTTTTCTCTGAGAACATGATTTGCGACTCCTGCCTTTCTTTTTATATAACATTTTTCTTTCCTTCGATACACCATGTCAACAATACCCAGGGTTCGAGATAGACAAAGTCGTAGGTCTAGGGAGGTCAACGCGTAGAATGTCTTCTTAGAGAAATTTCCCAATAAATCCATATGTCTATTGGGAAGGCTATGCCAATAAGTTCTCTTAGGTCGTATGCAAGTACAAAAATTCATCGACAATGTCATAATCATGATGTAAAATGGTTTGAGCAGGACGATCTATCACTGAGTTACGAGAGGTAGTTTGTTCTGCGGTCGCTCGTGGAGAATCCTGGCGAGACAAAGGATCCACCCCGAAGGATGATGAGGGAAGGGTCTTATCGTAGGGAGTGTGTGAGGATTTTCACGAGGTGGAGGTATGGAAAGGACCAAGGTTAGGGCATGGAAATATCAGGGGGCAAGAGGTGGTGTCCGTCGTTGGAGCTACAGTTTCGACCGTGATGTTCGAGGAGGCTGATGTGACTTGAGTGGAACAGATATGGGAGCCTCGTAGGATATCCTCCATTTAATCCAATAGCTCCTCATCGTCACATGCCATCATGGCTTGACCTGGAGCTAGGTCCGCTCACCAGACGGGACGTCAGCCACCAAAAACATGCAGAGGGATTGTGAAAACCCTAGCTACCTGAAAACCGTAGAGCACTTTTCCAGACTCTTCCCTACCCATCGATTTATTGGGTGCTCCTCCAATTAGATAGTCAACTTCTTACCCTATCTAACATATACACCATCAGTGATGTGGGAGAGCATGCATCCTTTTAACGTTGGATAATTGATGACCCTCAACACCTCTTGTCTTATTTGTGGCAATTATAGTGGAATATCAAGAACATAAAGAGGGGGCCCTTCTTTGAGTGCTTGTTATTTGGTGAAAAAGCACCCTTGTTACCTCTAAAGATGTGTCATGGTATCTTTTACCCTAACCGCAATCAGTGAAAAGAATTGTCTGAGCTATGATTCACTGGGACCGATTTTTTAAAGGCACTTAGTGAATCTATCGAAGGCTTGATAGGGCTCTAATTTTTGAGCAAAAATATTTCTTCTTCGGCTCATTTGAGGGTCACCCAAGTCATGTGGTGGGAATAACTACTCTTTTTTGTCATCAGTCCATTCAGTTCTCTATTTCTTGGGGCACTAAAAGGACTCACATGCCCCAAACCCTCTACATCCTCAATGTCTTCCATTTCAAAATCCTTAGATGTCTATCTTGCATTTCCATAATGTGAAACCTCGTCCTGATCCAGGTGGTTTTGGTGACCACCCACCTATTCCAACTGACTCCTCCTGAAAGTTTTTAATTCAACACGTTCTTTTGTACTTATTTGTGATTGTGGGTTCCACACTTATGGGGTTGTCTAAAGCCCTACACAACTTCCAGGTGGAGATTGGTGGTCGCCCACCTAATCCAACTGGCTTATTTTGGAAGTTTTCATGTCAGTACATCTTTCTGTACTTCTAGGGTCATTTTGGGGCCCTAAACAGTTTTTTTTTTTTTGCTTGACACAGTCAAATTTTAGACAAAGACAAAGTTTTATGGCATAATGTGTAATTCTCGAAAAGACTTTTACAACGGGCTATCACACGCCTAAAACGGAGATCATATGCAAAAGTTACGACGCATGGAAGTTGAGGTACCAACTTACCCATCGGGGCCCACATAACTTTTGGCGTTTCATCTCCTATGGTTAGGTTTTTTTATGTTTGGGGCTTTGGCATTCATGAGTAATGTTAAAAAGGCCTCTGGAGCCTCATTGTAATGATTATGCTCAGACAGTTGCGCGTAGCAGCCACATCTCTTCTCAAAGATAGCTACCACCATTCGAGCAAGTTGTTTGAGTTTTACAGTTTTACAGTTTCAACCTATTTTATTTATTCAATAGAAGTTATTATTCATTGGATATCTATTGTGGTTCTATGTATCTTTGTGTTATGTTATTCAATCTATTATTCATTTCGTTCTGCTCATAAATCTGGATCAGTGGTATCAGAGCGGTGTGCTCTTCATTTGTTTTTCTTTGTGCATGTCCCCGACAAGATCTGGGTACAAGAAGCTAGGACTTGAACCAGTCGAGCCTTTGCAAGATCGGTCGTGACGAACCTGACCGCAACTAATGGGGGACAAGAAGAAATATGATGTAGCAGGAAATCCTTTTAAAATGTTGCTTGAGGAATCCCTTGCGCGAAAAAGGAACGAGATGACGGACAACTTTGCACAGATCCTTCAGTGGCTACCCAGAAGAGACACATCTTGATCAAGCAGCCACACAACCCCCTTCAAGGTACAAGTAAATTTTGGTATTCCATTATTTGAAGGACTGGTAAATGCAGATGTTGTAGATAAATGGTTGAATCTGCTCGAAGGGTATTTTTCGGTCCACAATTTTTCCGATAGGGAAAAGATTACTTTTGCACTCCTCAAGGTCATCCCCCATGTTAAGGATTGGTGGGATACGTAATATGAGCAAAGGGCCACAGAGGAATCTACAATATTTGCGGTCGCCCCCACCTAGAATTCCTTCAAGGATGCCATTAAAGAACAATACTACCATGTTGGAAGCTATGAGGACCTGTACACAAGATGGAACACGCTGCGTCAAGAAAGGAACTAGACAGTACCATATTTCATCAATATTTTCCATACTCTGCCCACCAAATTGGGTATCAAAGACTCTGAATGACATGTGCTCAAATATCGCGGTTGTATGCACATATACATTCAAACAGAACTGGAGTTTCTAGACATCACATCATTAGGTGCGGCTTATAGATATGTTGTCAAGATCGAGCAGAAATTTAAGCAGAAGAGGTGAGAGTTTGGACCTGCAACTCCCTCACAGCTGAAGCAGGGAAAAGGTGGTCCCAACCCACCAAACAAAGAACAGAGAAAAGATGGCCACTCTCCGGACAACCAGTCCAGGCTGCAACCCAAGAAGGGTAATGAGAAGTTGAAGAAGAACACGTGAAAGTGGTGTGAATAACATAAAATCCCTTGGCACAACATTGAAGAATGTCACTCCACGAAGTCACTGGTGGTCAAGCTTAAAGCCTCCGAGTCCGAGGTAGATTATGATTCTGAATCAAATCCAGAAAGTGGGAAGTGGATCATCGATGTCGATCCCAGTACCACTATCGCTGCCACCAAAGTCCAGCCAAGCGAACCAGAAGAAGTAGAGGAAGGGGAACGCCTCTTTCATTCACAGATGTGGTTAAAGGGGACTTTATTGCATTTCATTGTAGATAGCGACAGTCAGAAGAACCTGATTTTAGCAGAGGTCATCAAGCGGCTAGACCTGCCAATAACACCGCACCCACAACCCTACACCATCGGTTGGATTTGCCAAGGACAAGATATTTGCGTCAGCCAACAATGTTGTCTGCCCTACAACATCAAGCCCTTCAAAGACGAGGTATTGTGTGATATTGCTCCCCTTGAAGTTTGTGATGTTCTTTTAGGCCAATCATATTTTTGGAAGCGACATGTTGTGTATGAGTTTAGACCCCGTAGTGTTATTATTACTTTGGTTAGACATTTGTACAGGATACCAGAGGTAGCATCGCCTATCACTATTTCTTTAATCTCTGCCAAGCTGCAGTAAGGTCATTTCACAAACCAAGAAGTTTGTCTTCTTTGTGATCTGTGCTCGCAATAAGAAAAAGGTCACCGCCACATCTGTGACCTCTACATAGAGCCTCTATTTAAAACAAAAACAAGTGGACGGGATCGTGGAAGAGTACATAAACATATTCTCCTCACCCATCAGGGTACCGACACATTACTAAGTCAAACATCCAATTGATCTAACCCCTAGTGCACCACTTCCTAATGGACCAGTCTATCATCGCTCATTGATGAAAAATGATGAAATCAAGCGTCATATCCAAGAGTTGCTTCAAAAGGGGCACATCTGACCCAACTCCTCCCCTTGCAGAAGCTCGATTGTGCTAGTGCAGAAGAAAGACGAGACCTTGCGGCTCTACATTGATTACAGAGCATTAAACAAAATCACAGTCAGGAATCGATACCCCATTCCCCGAATTGATGACCTTCTTGACCAACTCAAGGCCCAAGGGGGAAAATTTCTTTAGCAAGATTGATCTAAAGTCTGGCTACCACCAGGTTCCCATCGAACCAATGGATGTATGGAAGACAACTTTCAAATCTAAAGAAGGTGTCTTTGAATGGATGGTCATGCCCTTTGGCTTAACAAATGCACTAACAACTTTCATGAGATTGATGGATGATGTATTGAGACCCTTCACCAAGCCTTTTGTGGTGGTATATCTGGATGAAATCCTCGTCTTCAGCGGGACTTGGGAGGAGCACATGCAACATATTCAATAGATTTTGGGCACTCTACGATAGCACAAGCTATATGCCAACTTGGAAAAATGTTCATTTGTCATGAACAGGGTCCAATACTTGGAATACATTGTTGATGAGCATGGGGTACATGTGGATCCAACTAAGATCCAAGTCATTTGTGACTAGCCAGCTCTGACCACACTATTCGAGCTTCAGAGCTTCTTGGGACTTGCCAACTTCTACCAAAGGTTCGTGTTGGGATTCTCCCATATTGCATGGGCCCTCATCCAATTAACCAAGGGGCAGTGGCAAGGAAAAGTTTGCATGGGGGCAGGGACAACAACAAGCATTTGATGATCTGAAGCATCACTTGTGCTCAGCTCCAATACTCTCCTTACTTGATCTGCAACAACCATTCGAGATTGAGACTGATGCCTCCAACTATGTTGTAGGTGTAGTTCTCACTCAGCACGGTCATCCAATAGCATACCATAGTGAGATACACTCAAATAATGTCTGGAAATACCCCACCTATGACAAAGAAATGTATTCCATTCTTCAAGCCTGTCGTCAATGGAAACATTACATTCTGGGAAAGGAAACAATCATTCACACTGATCACAAGCCTCTACAGTTCATACAAACACAAGGGAAGTTGCAGAACAATCGCCATCAAAAGAGGTCCACATACATATAGCAGTTCCATCTCAACATCAAGTATAAAACAGGGAGCACAAATCATGTCGTTGACTGCCTCAGTCGCCCTCCCGTTGCTGCCCTCACCACAGTGCTCCATTCCTGTGGGCATGAGGCATCTAAGTGGCCCCAACTTTATCAGCGTGACCCTCACTTCTCCACCACCTATCAACTCTTGGGTACAGGAGCGAATGTCATCGATTTTCACATCCAAGGTGGATTGTTATGCCATCTGGGCCACCTATGCGTTCCCACAAGCGAGTGTGCAAAGCTGAGTTGGAAGGCTCATTACAGTCGGATGGCAAGACATTTTGGCATGGAGAAAATTGTGATTGTTCTACAAAAACATTTTTATTGGACAAAACTTTGACAAGACGTCATCAATTATATCATATCTTGCATTGTCTGTGCCATTGCCAAGCCAACCATTAAGAATCAAGGCTTATACACCCCTCTTCCTACTCCAGAGAGACCTTGGGAATCCATCTCGATGGATTACATGTCTGGCCTTCCGTCCACAAAGCACGACAATGATTGTGTATTTGTGGTGGTTGATCAGTTTTCGAAGATTGCCATTATCATAGCCTGCAAGAAGAGCATCACAACGACAGATACTACCAAGCTCTTCTTCGAACAGGTGTGTGTAAATTTTGGGATACCACAGACCATCACCTCAGATCGGGACATCTGGTTCCTCAACACATTTTGGTCGAGTCTCTGGTCACTGTTGGACACCAAGATCACTAAATCCACTACTTTCCACCCCCAAACCGATGGTTAGATAAAGGTCACCAATCGGATCATTGTGCACATCCTACGCATGTACAATTCTAAGCATCTGCGTACATGGGATGAGAGTGTTCCCTATGTTCAACACAGCTATAACAAGGCTCTCCATAGCTTCAACGACCATAGCCCATTTTAGATGGGGCTGGGATTCCAACCCTTGGGTCCCATTGATGTTGAACTACCTCTTGCAACCACACAAGAAAAATCTTCCCATGTTCATTCTGAGGCCGACAAAGCCACCAGATTCATTGAGTGGATTCAACACATCCACCAACAGGACCATGAGATTTTGCAAAAAGCCAATGCTAAGTACAAGCAACGCCATTGTCAACACCAAGTACCACATCAGCTTTAGGTGGGAGACAAGGTCTGGTTACATTTGCAGAAAGAGCGCCTTCCAGGGCCCCATCAGAAGCTCCTCCCACTTTGCTATGGGCCTTACACTATCCCCAATGTTGTGGGTAGTGTTATCACTCCAGGAAAGTCTCCTAGGTTGTATCTCAAAGATGCCTGGTAACTTAACTAATATCTCAATGATTCACTCAAATGGATCAAGTCGGATGACTAATTCAAACCTCATTCACTTAAGACATGCATAAACACACTTAGATTGATAAGGCTTTCAACTACTACTGTTCGGAGACTTTGTAAATAAGTGGATGTGTGGAGAATCCTTACTATACCAATTGAATCATACAATAAACATATATGAATGGCCGATTACAATAAGTAAATAATACTTGCAATTCTAACTCATCAATGCAAAGACAGGATGACAGCTATCAGGCATTAGACAATTGTGAATAACATGAATATAACATTCAAGTGTAAGTACAGACTAGATAAGAAGATGGGAATCTGAACAAGTAATGGCAAAAGAAGCTTGTATTACTTAATATGAAAATGAGAAGCTTGAGCACAAAATCTGAAAGAGTCTCCAAAGTTGAACCCTTTGTTCATCAAATGTTCTTGGCTTTATAGCCTTTACAAACAGTTTCAAGATCCTCAAAAGATGGATCTGATAACCTCTTCTCCTATCTCAAATTCGAATTTGTGAGGTGGCTGGAAAAGACAGAAATTTCTGGAAATATGTTGCTCAAAGATTTACCCATATCTCTCAAACCAAAACTGTTGTGTAAAAACAGGAAGAGTCTTTTTAGATTGGTTTGTTGTGAGAAAAAACCTCTCTCGGTTATTTGAGATTCATTTTCATTTGCCCGGGATCTGCATTTCAAAAACATGTGTCAAACAGGAAAATTCTGAGATCCGAAAATTAGGGCTCTGAGATGAATTCGATTCTCCCAATCTATGACACCTGTAGGAAAAGTGAGAGAGCTTATTGTTCTTTGACATGTTAGCAACAAAAACCTCCTCCCGTTTATCAAAAAGATTCTTCAGTCGCTCGGAATCATCATTTGAAAATGATGACTCAACACAGTAAAAAGAGACTTTTCTGCACTTTCGGTGGCTTAGAAGCCTTTTTGGAAACGCGCTTAGCCACCGAAACCTGGGTTTTGAGTTTTTTGAAGGGAAAACCAAATCAAATGTTTTTCAAACTTTATTACAAACCTAAGGCTCTAAAACATGAACCTTAAAAAATTTAGAAATGTATTTTTCAATGACTTCCTATCACCTAAAATAAACAAATTTGATTGTGTTATTTGAGGAGATAACATCTGGTTCCTTCTAGGGATGAAAGACTCCCTGCGAGGTTTCAAGAAACTCAGCTCCAATGCCTTTCATGTTGGGTTATGGATTCATTTGGCCTGTGCAACTAATCTTTTGCAAACCTGTAACTTGCATGTAACCTTTACCATTGGGTTATGGAGTCATTTGGCCTTTAGAACCGATCCCCTGCAAAACTGTAGCCTTTATCTAGATAGTCTTCATGTATTCGACAACTACAACAGATCTCCCTAGACTGTGGGATAAGTCAAGAATTCCACCTTGGAAAACAAGTCATTCTTTTGTCATTACTATGCAACAAACTTTATCTCTTTTACCTTGCTGGCACCTCCAAAACTGGGACAACACATTGAAACAGATCCTCTTAATAATAACCTTAACTTGTAAATCATCCTTGTACCCTTTAGGATGATAAAACTTGGATCTGTGCAAAAAGAGTTCCATTCTGCCCTTCTATGTGCTTTCGGTGGCTTAACGAACCAAAATCCTAACCTGTAAGCCATCGAAAGCTCTGCTTTCGGTGGCTAAGAATAGTTGTGAAAACCTGCCTAAGCCACCGAAAGCTCTGTTTTGAAAACTCAAGCTCATCCGTATGTATTCTATGATAACAAAATGATCAGAGAGCAAATGTGTTCTTCCAAATCTGCAACAGTAAGTACTACTTTGACAGTAATCTTGATTAGCATGTGTTTTCATTGATTCACAATCTTTAGAAGAGAGAGTAGTTATGCATTTTGTTGTTTGTAATGCACACATCCATATGGCATCACCTGCAAGAGACTTGTTAATGTATACATTAATGAAACACTCAAAACCTTCAAGGTAGGGCT
>SNQJ01S0033330.1:8321-37736 GCA_010110895.2 Picea sitchensis | reverse complement strand
AAAAAGGAAAAACGTCAATCCCCCTAGGGGGGCGCAACTTTTGAGTGTGGAGGTGGGAAAAGGGGTTAAACAAGGTTGAAAAGGGTTGGGAGGCTAAGGTTATGCTTAGGGGGTCTCTCTCTAACCATCATTTCAACATTTTACATCATCTAACTCATGATTACATTTTTTACATCTTGTCATGTTTGGACTTTAGCAATTAAAATTGTTGTTTTAGACTGACTGACACTCTAGGTGGACTAATCCATGGATAAAGTTGTCCGACCGAGCTGAAACTTGATCCATGGATGTAGGGGGTGCTATTCCATTTTTTTTGAGCACAAATACCCCTATCAAAAGTCCAAGGATCCAGTTTTTACAATTATTGCTCAAAAATAATTAATTAATTAAATAATTAAACCTCCAAACTTAGGAAAATCTAATTAAAAATTAATTAATTAAAAAAAAACTAACCTAGACCCGACAGAATTCCGCGAAACTTTCTATGATGTCTTGCATGGTCATTTACAATGAATTCCCTATATAGTTACCAAAACATAAGCTCACTAGAACACCGTTCACCACTTTGGAGGACATATGTAAAGTGTGAAGGAAAAACTCAAGGGAAATCAGTAAGGTTGAAAAGCCCATTGATAACCTAAGGATAAAAAACCCTCGGTGAAAGGAACTCTACTAGTGAACTGATGCCAAGGTAACTGACCTAGACATGACTCATGCAGACCTATTACATTATTTACCCACATAGGGGTGCGGAAATTCCAAGTACAAAAATAAGTGTTGGGCCAAACACAGCCCTGTAGAACCAAAAGTCTTCAACAATACTGCATCTAATGATGCATCTCTTCATGGCACATGAGTTGACCACCGGTGCTAAATGGGCGGTCAACAGTCCTAAAATAGAAGCAAGAACAGTTTGAGAACCTTAAACATAGAGCCCAACAAGAGGTCATAAGACAAACCTATTGGGCAGCCTTTAGTTCCTAAAAAATCTTCATGGTATCAGAGCCTAAGGGCAACCGAGTGGCTGATTTGTGTAGCAAATAGTTGGCAGATTTATACTCAGTTTGGCAACCTCAGTTTCACACTTGTGATTGGTGTGTTGGAGGATGATTTTTTTTTGTTGTTCAGAGTTGCTCAGTTTTACTTGGTTAGAGTGTATTAGTTTTAGCATAAGATGGTAGCCTTGGCGGTGGTAGGTTTGAGGGTGGAGGATAGGCTTGCGAGGACAAGTAATTGGTCTCCCTGCAAGGCAAGGATAGTGATGATTCTGGACGAGGGAGAGTTATGGAAGATTGTGGAGAATTCTATTATACCTCCTACAGACGTGGTTCTCTTTGTTGAGTTTCAGTAACAAAACAAGAGAGCTAAGAGAACAATCCTTGATGCGGTGAAAGACCATGTGATTCCTCACATTATTGGTAAGGACTTCACATTTCACATGTGGCAGTCTTTGTGTAGTCTTTATTAGTCCTAACCAGAACCACAAGATGGTGCTTCAGGCGGGAGTTAAGGGGCACCAAGATGGGGAAGACAGATACAATTACCTCATACGTCTCGAGGTTGACTCACATTCGTGATGAGTTGGGTGCAGTTGGAGATATAGTAGATCCCTCTGAGTTGGTTCAGACAACCTTGAATGGCTTTACCAAACCGTGGGAGACTTTTGTACATGGCATCATGGCTAGCGAGCATATGCCCAGTTGGGAGAGGCTCTGGGACGATTTTGTGTAGGAAGAGACCATGCGTGGTTTTGGATCTACTAGTCAGCAGCAGGGTGAGGATGGGGACGAGGTTGATCTTGCTCTTGTGGTTAAGGGCAAGAAGATGATCGAGAAGGTGCCCAAAGTTGGTGCCAAGCAGCATTAGTCGAGAGAACAGGGTGAGCAACAACAAAGGGATATGAGCAAAGTGAGATGCTTTGCTTGTAACTAGTTGGGGCACTATGCTGGAGAGTGTCCGTCCGAAGAAGAAGAAGAAGAAGAAGTAGGATGGCACTGCAACGACAATAGAGGAGGAGGAGTTCCAGATTCAGTTTGAGAGGGAGTGCTCCTTGATAGGTTGTTGTTCGACAGTTGAGATGCCATCCAACGACTGGTACATTGACAGTGGAGCATCGAGTCATATGTCAGGTGTTAGGGAGCACTTTACTGATCTCAGAGATCTAGAGATCAGGTTGGAGATAGTGCTTGGAGACGACACCGTTTTCAGGGCGTCCAGGCGTGGCACAATGTCATTTCAAAGGGAGTGTATGCCACCCTTGGTGTTCATGGATGTGTTATTTGTCCCTGGGTTGAAGAAGAATCTTGTTTCAGTTTCCTCCCTACATGATAGGGGTCTTGAGGTGTCCTTCAGAGGGACAAAGGTCCTCATACACCTTAAGGGGTGGTCCAGTATCACTCGTGGCAGGGTGATTGGGACGAGAGAGGGGAACCTGTACATATTGCTTTTCCAACCATTGTGTGCCTTGATGAGTGGCAACAACAACAACAGTCAATTGTGCGAGCTATGGCATTGGAGGATATCTCATCTGCATTATGGAGCTTTGAGATCGCTAAGAGAGATTGTGATGGGTATGCCACAATTCAGTATTGAGCACCGGGAGGTGTGCAAAGAGTGTACTCTTGGGGGGTACATCGAGTCTATTTTTTCCCAGCAGTGACAATAGATCAACTAGGGTACTAGGTGCAGCGAGAAGTATGCTGCATGATCAGGCACTGACAGTCTACTTTTGGGAAGATGCTTGTAGTACGACAGTATATCTGCAGTTCAGGAGTCCCCATAGAGCTTTGGGGAGGAAGACTCCTGAGGAAGCCTTCAGTGGGAGTAGGCTTGATGTTGAGCACTTGCGTATTGATGGGTGCTTGACTTTCTCTCATGTCCTCTCAGAGAAGAGGATAGAGCTAGATCCCACAACATAGAGAGGGATTCTAGTTGGTTACTCAGAGGTCGCAAAGGCCTATCAGATCTACATTCCAACACTGAGCAGAGTGGTGGTGAGGAGAGATGTCAGATATGAGGATATTAGAGATTTCAGGAGATCTCTCGAGTTGATAGACGGTGTAGAGGAGGTCACACAGTTGAAGAGTGATGCTTCGCAGGGGATACAACCTCAGGTGTCGAGTACACCATGTATGTTCAGGGGTGACTGGTCCACCGGGGACAGTTTCAGAGTCACAGTTGCCGAGTAGACAGACAGTTGGTGCAAGTGCTTCAGAGCATCAAAGATTGATGAGTGAGAGCAAGGCGCCAGGGAGGTTTGAGTCCCACTTGACTATGGTGATGAGTAGATCAAAGTCAGAGGCCAATTTTCATGAGCAGGATGCAGGTCTACTCACCGAGGCCTTGCCAAGAGGCAAGGATGTCCACTTCAGGGACAAGTGTGCAGAGGTGAGTGACACTTTCCTTGGTAAGAGGGAGTGTTGAGATTTGAGTACCAAGGAAAGTGGTCCCCTTATGTTTGTGAGTCTCTAAACACAAAGGGGGACACTATTACCTTTATACCTTTACTTTATGATCTAATTTCACTTTGACTTAGTCACTTAAGTAAAAAAAGTGAAATTTGTCACTTAAGTCATAAAGTGACTATTAATTCACAATGTGGGTGAATTAATAGACATAAAGAAAACTATGGAAACTTGAGCAAAGTGGGTTTCGAAGTGATATTTATGAAATGAGATCTCACCTATTGATTAGACTTGGGCTAGATGCGATCTAGGCCCTTGATCTTTTAGGTTTGGCCAAAGAGAGGCTAAAGGAGGCAAAAGGGTAAGGATGAGACTCGTTCTCACTTGAGAGAGTTGAGTGAAGAGAGGAAGAGAGGAGAAGGGCGCATGAAGTCAAGGGTTTGGAGAAGAGGATGAGCAAAGGATGAGGGCGCACCATGGAGGCTTGAGCTTGAGAGCTTAAGGTTGGAGGCCGTTGCTTGTGTAAAGGGTGCACTAGTAGAGGAGGAGCGCACATAGCTTGAGGAAGGGGCTTGAGTGAGAGGGTGCACTTCAAGATTGAGGTAGGGGCGCATTTGGAGGAGAGGCACTCTTCATTATTGGAGGGGCGCACATGTGGAGGAGTGCTCCATTTGTTTTGGTGAGGGAGCACTTGTGATAAGTGCAATCCAAAACAAAGGAGGGGGCGCTCACATCTTTCCAAGGGCCAAGTACTCTAAGAGGGTGCAAGCACAAGCTAGCAGGCACATATTCCAAGAGGGGGCACAAGTCATCATTAGCAGTGATGAACCCCCACTTTGGCATCTTTTTGTCCCCCTATATCCTGTATACATATACATTTTGCCTTACTTTTCCATTTTCTAAAGACTTATCTCCCATAAAGTCCTATCTTTTTCTAAGGTATTACAATTGCCATATCATCATCTTAATTTCTTTTTACAGATTAGGATTAGAATGAGTTTTAAAAAGATATTTGAACTATTATATGTGCGTGGTTTTCAATAAAGCTAATTATGGTCATAGAGTGCAAGTGTCCCAGGTTCTTTTCTTTTGAAGACACAAGAAGAATTACAAGAGAAGGCATTTTAAGAAGAGACATATTCAAGGTATTTTAAGAAGATATATCATATTCTCAAAAGAAGATATTTTAAAAAGGTATTTTAAGAAGATATATCCAGCCTGACAACTCAACACCTTATATGGGTTCCTACTTCAACAAGGTTCCAACACCTAAACATTTTAAGTATATAATTTGGCACATTATACATATATATCAGCTCAAGCATCCGATATTAGTCAGCGCTGAGATAATACCAACATTATAACCTTAATGAGAAATATAGCATACAAATCCCTTGAAAGAACAACTGGCACTCAAACAGGTGGCAATACTAGCATTTAATATTCGGTTGAGCGGCAAAGAATATCAACACATGGCCATGGATGAGTAACCGTGGACATTGAATGAGATACCCAACATCTTCATCCCGAACACATGATGAAATCTGAATGGAAACAGGTACATAATTGTTTAACAGCTCAACGAATGGATCGTGGGACTTGAGCAACTAATTGGCTCGTACACCAGACCTATGGAGCAGAGCGAATCATCAAATACAAGCATCTAGTCTGTTTTAACTATTTTTCCAGCATTTTAGGAGATTGGTGCTCTGTACTTAGAACTGTTTGAACTATCTATTGTGTATATATATGTGTGCGCTCACTTGGGCGAGACTGGGGAAAAAGAGTGTGAGAGCAAGACTGTTTAAAACATTGTTCTGAGCTTTAATATTTTAATATAAGGTTGCTGTTTATGAGTGGTACTCGGATTTCTTGCTGGTAACTTAGTTGAGTTGAAGCACAGGCCTACCCGTGAGCTTGGGCCCACTCATAGGTACGGCCCTGTGCTATTTATCTTTCTGTTTATATTTATTTTCTCTTAAGTTTATACATGGTTGTTAGTTTATGTCTCTTTCTTTCTAGTTGAATGCATGCTGAAGAATGGATGTAGGCTGCACAATGGCCCCTGGAATTTGCTGGAGAATGATGACTAGTAACTGTTAGAACTAATATATTAGAGACCATTGATTATGCTTGATTCCTTGTTTATTCTAACGCTCCATGTTGAATCTGTTTATGTATGTTCTAGCTGCAACAATGTTTTAATATCGTTCACAGGACTATCAATGGGGAATTGTTGAAGTTTTCTATATCTGATCTTGTTGCATTAGTTTGATAATGATTTACGAGTGAGAATAGGCCTGATATCTTCCTTTGAATATATATATATATATATATATATATGCTGTAGAATCACAGTACTTTTAACTTTGCTAGGTGAACATACGAGGGGACAGGGTTATGAGAGTTCAGAAATTTAACCTCGAGAGATACCACCAGCAGGGCCGAGGGTCGAAGTATTGTGACTCATTCCTTTACCTACACATAGTTTACGTTTGATTTGCTATCTTTCCAGCTAGATTGGTACGAGTTCTCTTTTCTGTGTAAACTACACAGAGTGCCTCGCAAGTATATTGAACCCCGGGTTGATAAATTGATGACATAGTGCAAAGAGATACTTATAAATTGGAAATCATATTTGTACCTCGTTAAGCAGGCACAAGTCTTGAAGAACTCCATTACAAGTTTGAGGATAAGCTTGGATTGTATCAGGTTCCTTGTGTATTTACTTGTTGTAGCATTTGCTTTCAGATCTCCAATATATATCTATCCCTCTTACTGGTTTTCCCCATGGTGGTTTTTCTAGGGTCATGTTGACCAAAAACTACATGTGTACATTTGTCATGTTTGCTTAGTATTTTCAGTGGTAGGTGGTTAAAGATCCTAGAGGGTATTGTTTGTTTTAAGGTTTATGCATGTGCTAACATTGGTTACTAAAACACTTGCAAGAGCACCTTAAAAGAACATGCAATGATCCGTTTAAAGGCAGATTTGAGGGGGTGAAAAGTCAGACCTGTTTGCTGTCCTAAAACAGCAGCAAGAACAGTTTGAGAACCTTAAACATAGAGCCCAACAAGAGGTCATAAGACAGACCTGTTGGGCAGCCTTTAGTTCCTAAAAAATCTTCAGATCTTACACCTGAGCTTTTAAATGCTAGAGGATGATGCAAGCAGGTTAATGCCTTAGCCTTATGCCCTTTAGCTGCGATTGCAACTCTGGCCATGCCCCCTGGATGCACGACACCTATGATTTGAATTTACACTTCCTAGAGATGCCAAATGGTTTTATACTTAGCTCTTGCTCTTGGATTCTTGGTTGTTATGATATTTTTTCCCTTCATTTATATCTGTTTACAACTTTACTAGCTCACCAGATATTCACAGAGATTGTGACAAGTTGGTCACTTTGGAAATTGGAACTAACATCCAGCTTTCTTGTCTGTGCCGGGTCATTTCTTTTAACCCTCTAATGTTGTGTTATATTCTGCATTTACCATGTTTTGGAAATCAATGTTTGACTTACATCTGTTTTAATGCTATAATTGGGCATGCTATATGTTTTGCATACTGGAAACTGATGTCAACTGTTTTTTGCAGGCGACGTCGAACATACACATCTGGTGAAAGGTTTAGATTATGCATTGCTGCACAAAGTGAGGAGCGAGATTGACAAAAAACCAGAGAATGAGGATATTGCAGATGGGAAATCAAGGTATCGAAAATATAAGAATTAGATACATGCTAACGGAATTGTCCAACTGTTCTACTTTATGGACCTATTTTGGTCATATATTGACCTTTAGTGGTCATGGTTTGACTGATTTTAGTCATATATGGGTCCAAAAAATAGAACAGTTAGACTACTCCCATGCTAATGAGCTGGGAAATATAGTTTTCATCTGAATCTTTTTGTCAGTTACTTAATTTCATGATTTTATTGAAAAGGGATGATCGGCATGCAGAATATTGTTTGTTTCAAGGCTTAGGCATTTGTGCTGTTTCACTTTGTAATTTTATTTCCTTTTTGTCTGTATGTCTTTGAACAGAGTACAGAAGGAAGACCAACCGGTATCATTCCGCACTGCTACAGCAAAGGTGCATCGCCATTTCTAGAAATGAATAATTTAGCTCACCCACTAGACTAATTATCATGATACAATGGGTTTTATTGACTTCAAATAAAAGACTGGTTTACTATTTCATATAAGCAGTTACTAAACTCTTCTGTTATTATAATCAGATTATATATTCACTTATATCATTGAAATTATCCTTTTGGCAGCTGATTTATCAATGGATGATAAAGCCTCAGAGCATGAACAAGCCTAATGAAATGTTTCTTCCTGGCCGAACAGCTTTTGTCTACAACATTGTAAGACTTGCTTATTTTTTAGTTTTCAAGGATAGAATTTTAATGAAATGGCTGCTCTACACACATTCAAATTTTTGCTTGCTATAAGTATCTACGTATTTGAATATCCATTAGACATGCTAATGAATTCCCAGGAAGTGTGACAACCTGTTCTACTATTACCGTGGAGAAAATTTGAAGATCTTGCTTATTCTGATATTTGGTGTGCCCTCAAGACAGGCATAATGCTTTATGAGATATTAAAGTACAAGAGCTGGATGGAAATGATTTCAATTTAAAGATGACCTTTTATTGCTGACCTTGGAGTATCATTCCCAGGTCACTGTTATTCAAACTGGAATAAAGAAGCTCACATCTTTCATCACAAATACTGTATCTTATCTGACAAATCATACAATATGTAGGAAATGATCTAATTGCCGGCACAAGAAAAGTGCACTTAGCTGATCTTCATTAACAAGGTTTTAGTGTTTAAATGATCACTCATGTTATCTCCTGGATTTGTATACAAGATAAGTCCAAATCGTCCAAGTACAAACCCTAGGGAAACTTAGGAGTGCCACCCACTGGCACCTCAATGGTCACTTCCCTCACTTTAGGCCAGGTCTCCTCCGGCACAAGGGGGGTTTCCCTAGATCAAATCCACTGATTTGTCTATTAGCACAGATCTGAAAATCAGATTACTGATTTGTGTGTTTTAAGATATTTTTTAGAATAAAAGGATAAGAAGACAAGCAAGACCGAGTGCGTTGTCCTTCGGGCAAATGTAGTCAAAACCTAATTTGATATGGAAGCTCGGAATGCAAGGGTAAGATCAACCAGCATATGATATAACCATAAAAGTAAAAACTTTTAACAATGTCATTTCATCTTCAACTCAAAATCAACCAGCATATGATATAACCATCAAAGTAAAGAGAGCAGCAAACAGTCATCAAAATATGAGTGAACAACAGCTTTTATCTTTGTTAGCAATTCTGGTTACGTCAATGGTTTAGAGGGGTGAATAAGTCTTGTAAAACCCTTCTCTAATATCCAAAAACAGCCCAGAGAAAAAGTAGAGCATCTCTGAAACAACAGAAATATACCAGCAGAAAGTGATGGGGCAGCCCTAGTATAAATGTGATCAGCCCAGCAAACTGAATATTACTTCACCAATAGTTCTTCCTCCCTTGTACCTGAAAATGGCAAGGCCTTTGGTCTTCTAGGGGGTCTTTCTCCACTTGAACTTCTGATTTGCAAGTGAGGTATATCTCTCTTTTTATTGCTCTTCTCCCTCAACTTATAAACAATAAAATAATGTTGAGAAGACTCTAGAAAGTCTTAGATCCATTTTCCTCCAGGAAATAATATTAAATTATAAAAGAAAGGTCTTGTAAGTAGGGCGTTCTACAACTTAAGCTTTCCTTTGATCTTTGAAGATGTCAAAATGTCCAAGTGTCATCTTCTCATGCTAGACGTCCCAATAAAAAAATGTTTTTCTTATTCCTTGTGCGATTGTAGAGACCTTCTTCATAGGATGCCTCCTTCAATTAAGGCTGGTATATCACAAATAATAATAAAAACTTTCTTCTAGTGCGCTCCAATTAAGTCAGTCCATTAGAATATTTTTTTTTCTTGAGATGTGCTATTCTAGATGTTTCTGCATGGAATGGCTTTTTGAATTTGGGCTTATGCATCATAAAATTATTAAAGATTGTCTTCTAGAGTCTTCTTAAGCAAGCTGCTCCACCAATTATGGCTTTAAGGCTACTTTAATAATAATTTTATTAGTGGATGGGCTATAGTGAGGGGTAGGCACAACAAAACACCATTTATTGCCATGAATGCACCCAAAATTTGCTGTGGATGGTGGATGGTGGATGGTTCATTAACTAAAGTGTAATTATCCTTGTAGAGGGTTTAGAATGTCACATGTCTTCATTATGTGAAGGACGTCCCATCAAAGAGCCATATAAAGGATGTGAATGTGTCAAATCATGCCTCCAAATATGTAGAACATGTCTCTGATATGTGAAAGGTGCCCATGAAGATAATCATGCCTCCAAATATGCAAATATGCCTCGGGGAATGTGAACATGCATCAAAAGTATCCTAAATGAAATATTATGCATCCAAATGTGTGATAAGGGCTCCAAAAGGTGAATCTTGGTTACATGTGCAAATCTGCCTCCAATTATGTGAACTCAACACTCAAATATGCCTTGAAAGATGTAAGCATACTCCAATCATATGAAAGAGAAGACAAATCCATGCTGACAACATGCACATGTCCAGATGCAATGCTACCTTAAAAATGCAAAATGGATTTCGCATTTTTCGGTTGTAACAACTCATAAGTGGTGGATACATGTTAATTTTCTAATACTAGTGCTTAGATAAATTGTTTCCTTGTGATTTCCTTTCTGAAAATTAAATTGCAGCACATGGATGTATATTAGACAACCAAAGATCTTGAAATTGTTGAAATAATGTAACTGCAAAGAGTATTCTTATTATTATTGATATTTTATTCATAAGATCAATCCCCATTGTGGATTGATCATGTTGGATATTGTAATAGGACCAAATCTCCTTTTGCAGATTGGTCAAAAGACAATTGTAATAGGCAGAATAAAAAGTCGGCCCCAACAGTTAATTAAGAGACCCANGTCTGCTACATTGAATATGGGTGATATTCCAATGTCCTCTAGCAACTCAATTTCATAAGCATTCGCAACAAATTTTCTTAGGATCTTACACGGTCCTATCTTTTTCATCTTCAACTTGTTATACTTTCCTTTCAGAAATCTCTCTTTTCTCAGATGTACCAAAACCTAATCTCCAATCTCAAAATGTACCTCTCTTCTTCTCTAGTCTACCTTGCTTATGTACTTCTGGTTTCTATTTTGTAGTTGTCCTTTGATTTGATCATGCAATCTTTGCATCTCCACAACAAAATCCTCTGCTCCTGCGCTTCATAACTCATCTCGACCCAAATCTCTTAACTCTGAAATTCCTCTTGGATGCATTCCATACATTATCTGGAATGGGCTTTTACCAGTGCTCCTATTTGGTGAGTCATTATATGCAAACTCTGCTTGGGGCATAATTTGATCCCACTGGCTATTATGGTCAGTCATCAAACTCCTCGATAGGTTTCCTAAACTTAGGTTCACCAATTCAGTCTGTCCATCCACTTGAGGATGATATGCTGAACTGAAAGACAAATTTGTCCCCAGCTTCTTCCACAATGTTCTCCAAAAGTGTCCCACAAATTTAGTGTCTCTGTTTGAAACTATGCTCCTTGGCAATCCATGCAATCTCACTATCTCCTTGAAAAACAAATTCCCTATGTGAGTAGCATTGTTGGTCTTATGACATGGTATCTTTTGTGCCATCTTCGAAAATCTGTCAACCACTACAAAGATTTAATCACTTCCTCTCTGGGTTCTAGGCAATCCCAGAACAAAATCCATACTTATAACATCCCATGGCATGTCTAGAATAGGCAATGGTTGATACAATCCAACATTTTGCTATTTTCCCTTGGCATATTGGCAGATTATACACATGTCCACGAACTTCTTTACATCAGATCTCATGCCTAGCCAATAATACGAAGAACTCAACTATGCATATGTTTTATCATGGCCAAAGTGTCCAAGCAATCCTCCATTATGCATTTCCTTTAACAAGTTATCCCTCATTGAACATTTCAGGATACACAATTGGCTTCCTTTGAATAACAGTCCACCTTGGATCATATATTCCATCCACAGATTTATGTCCCTTAGCAAAGGGTTCTCACATGCTTCATAAGCTTCTTTGAAGTCTGGATCTTCCTGATACATCTCCTTGAGGTGTTCAAATCCTAAGGTTTACACTTGGAATACTTGCAAGATCAAACATCTCGTGCTCAAAGAATCTGCAACTTTGTTAGTGTTTCCATTAATATGCTTAATAACAAAAGTAAAATTATGCATGAATTCCACTCCTTTGGCATGTCTCTGATTCAATTTCTCTTGTCTGGTTATAAATTGCAATGCCTGATTATCAAAATATAAAACAAACTCTTTCGGAATAAGATAATGCCTCCATTTTTTCAAGGCATGAATCACAACATAAAATTATTTATCATATGTGTAATACTTCCTTTTAACATCATTTAGCTTCTCACTGAAATAAGCAATCAACTTATTGTGTTGACTTAAAACTATGCCAATGGCTACTCCACTAGCATCACATTTAACTTGAAATGTCTTCCCAAAATTCGGTAGAACTAGAATAGGTTGTTCTGTTATCTTGGCTTTTAACACTATAAATCCTTTCTTAGCTTCCTTTCTTTATGGTGTCCAGTATAGGTGCACAAATACTACTGAAATTCCTAATGAATTTCGTGTAAAAACTTGCCAATCCATGGAAACTTCTTACCTCAAATACACATCTTGGAGAAGGCTAATATATTATTGCCCTCACCTTCTCTGGGTCCATCTTCAACTGATTTGAAAAGATTACGAATCCCAAATATATAAGTTTTGCTTTCATGAAAGAACATTTCTTCAAATTTACTAACAACTTCTCTTGTTGTAGTCTTCTCAACACCATCTTTAAATGCCTCTAGTGCTCTTCTTCATCCTTGCTGAAGATTAAGATATCATCCAAATAGACAATTACAAACTTACCAATAAAATCTTTGAGTACTTCATTCATCAACCTCATAAATGTACTTAGTGCATTCGTTAAACCAAATGACATAACCAASCWCTCATACAATCCTTCATTTGTTTTGAATGTTGTCTTCCATTCATCTCCTTCTCTCATCTTTATATGATGATAACCACTCTTCAAGTCTATCYTGGACAAATAACTAGCTCCACTTAAACAATCCATCAAATCATCCATTTTGGGTAAAGGGAATCTATACCTGATGGTTATCTTGTTGATGACTTTAGAATCTATGCACATTCTCCAACCTCCATCTTTCTTTGGACTCAATACAGTTGGTACGACACACAGACTCAAACTTTCTCTAACTAAACCCTTATCCAACAACTCTTGGACTTGATTTTTGACCTCTTCATTCTCTCGAGGTGTGAATCTGTATGCTGCTTTATTTGGCAAACTTGCTCATGGAATAAGGTCAATAAGGTGACTAATACTCCTGATGGGCGGTAAAGAGTGAGGTAAGTCATCCACCACAATATCAGTGAACTCATCCAATAATTCTTGGACTGTTACAGGTAAACCATTCATAGATGTGTTTGTAAGGATAACTCTCGGCTTACCTACAACAACAAATTGTATCTCCTGTTCCTTCTTGACTTCTTTCAAGATTTCCTTCCCACTCATGAGAAGTATACTTGGACTAGCTTCCACTTTGACTCCTTTGTATTATATTGGCAGTAACATATGTTTACACCCATTTTTCTCTAGGGTATAAGTGTTCTTTCTTCCATCATGGATGACATTCCTATCATATTACCACGGTCTTCCCAACAGGACATGACAAACATCCATAGGTATAACATCACACAAAACTTCATCTCTATAACCTCCTATTTTAAATTCAACTTTACATTGTCGACTTACCATTACTTGATGTCCTTTTTGCAACCACGATACCTTGTATGGATTCAGATGTGCAGTTGTCTCTAGCTTCATTTTTTCCACCATCTTTATGGATACTAAATTATCAGTACTTCACTGTCTATAATCACCTTGCATACCCTATCTCTGGTCTTGCAAGCAGTTCTAAACAGTTTGTTCCTCTTGAATGGTTCTCTTACCTCTTTCTATGGTTTTACGAGAACTTTCCTCATCGTGAGTGATCTCCCTTCTTCTGCTGCTTCTACTTTCATCTCTGCATGTACATTCCTCTTCTGCGCTTAAGAAATGTGAGCATCTCCACCTCCCGTATTTTTTCTCTCATGACATTCCCAAGACATGTGCCCTATCTTTCCACATGCATAACGATTCACTTCTCCTCCTCTGCCTCTTCCTCTTCCTCTGGGAAAAGAGGTTCTTCCACCATAATGTCGTCCTCAAGAACTTCTGGCATGGGCTTCTGGAAATTTTCTCCGACTATTCCTCTGCCTCTGCTTGGACTTTTCCCTCTGTTTCGTTAACTCTGCTTCCTTGCTAACTTCTCCTTTGCTTTCAGGGCTACCTGATAAGCATCTTCTACAATTCTCATCGTCATCGTGTTGATTTCATCCTGAATTTCATATCTTGGGCCATTAATGTACTGGGCAACCTTTTCTTCATCATTCTCTCTATGTCATGCTCTAATGTTCAACTTATAGAACTCTTCAGTGTACTCCTTCACCGATAAACCTTTCTGTCTCTGGGTCTATAGCTTCATGAGCAGATTCACTTAATAATCTTTGGGTATGAACTTTGCTTTCAATTTAGCTACCATTCTATCCCAACTCTTAATTTTGGACTTACCTTTGCATCTTTTGTCAGCTTGCAATTCGTCCCATGCTTCACTTTCTTTTCATTGTCAATCTCCTCATAATCAAAGTAGTTGTCTAAAGCACTTACCCAGTCAAGCATTTCTTCTACATTTAAATTACCCTCATACATTGGAACCTCTATTTTCGCTCTGGCTCCCAGCTTGACAACAACTCTCAACAGTCGCTCCTCTGCTGCTTGTTCTCCTGCAACTTCTTCAGCTTCTACATCTTCATTCTTAGATTCAATGACGTCACCAACATCAGGTGCTCTTCTCTGTGCTGTCTCCATGGCGTTTAACCTTGCACGAAGTTGTCTCATCTCCTCTTCCATGGATGCATTTACCACTGGTCTGTCTCCGCGTCTCCTTGGAGGCATGATTCCAAGTTTTCTCCTTTTTATCTTTGCCTGCTATCTACAGACAAAATTAGTGCTATGATACCACTTGACGCAAACCCCCACCTCCTCCTGGGGTTCGCACGACCTCCCAGTCTAGGATTGTACACAATATGGAGTTGAATCAGCTCATGGGCTCTTGCTGAGCCCCTCAAAATCTTATACCACATGCCTTTTTCCCTTTTCCCTACGCTTAAAATCCGTTAGCAAGGGTCCCGATAAGCCAGCAAAGTCCTCCACGTGACTTTGAGCCGAAACCGTGGGCCAACCTTCTCTTTATCGAAGAATTCAGAGCTCTGGGCTTCGGGACTTTCGAAAGCAACACGCTGCAAACCTCCCGAAGGTTGAACCCACGAACAACCAAACTATGGCAAGGATCGACGATCCTCATTCTATCGACAACCAACGACTACGATTGGCTCCGGGACTTCGGGCTTCAGGAGTCCTGGTTACTTCAACTCAAAATACCTCCGAACACCGAATTGGCGGAGGCTGGATCTACTCTCCATGTGTCCCTCTTCAACTAATGGTCGAGATCAACTCCGGCCTTCGGGAGTTTCCAAACCAACACAAAATACGTCTCAACTCTTCCGGAGCGCTAAGTCTCCGAACTACGAGATCTGGCGCCATGTGTCCCCTATATGTCAATGGTTGGGATTCACTCCGCTTTTCAAAACTTTGGGAGTCTTGCAGGTTTTGCAATTACGCTCCACTTCTTCCGAAGAGCCAGACTTCCGGACTATCTCTGATCTATGGACACGTGTCTTCACGATTGGATGGTGCAGATTTTCTTCGGTCCCCATTACTTCGGGAAACTAGTCTCCTTTGCACACACCACATAGAAATCTCCGAATACGTGAAGTCCGAAGGACTTCAGGGGTTAACACCCATGCTACTTTCCCAGATCTGACGACTAGGAAAGATCTGCTCCTCCTCAGGGGGATCTTGTCCACTCGACCTCAAAAAATGAAAGGGTTCTTCCCTTCAAAGATTTTGGTCGCTCTTTCTCCTAAGCTTTAACACTCAAATGATTTGGGTCTTCTACACACACCTTGTGCTCCTCTGAAAACTTGACACTTGAAGAATTCTGGAAAATCTTCCCACGCACTCCTTGCGTTCATTTCCTTGAGACTCTTCGACACTTGACTAAGTGTTGGCTCTATGCACGCCTTGCAAGGGTCTTCTTGAGCTCCTATACTCAGATGAGTATATGTGCAATCCTTGCACTCACCCTGCACAATTTCATGTTATCTCTTCTAAGCTTCCGAGTCTGAAAACGACTATGCCTTTGCACTCCTTGCGTGGATACTATGCACTCCTTGCACCAGTGCTTCAGAAGAGAAACAATTGAAACTTACAGAACACTACAGGTTCATTCAATTAACCATAAAATGCATACACAGGCATACAAAACACATAAAGCAAATAATATGACATTACCCAATTAACTCATAAGCAAACATGTACAAACTCAAAGTCTAAAAGCAATCCTCCTCTATTATATTCCTTCAACAAAACATTCTTACAAAGAGTTCTTGCAGCTCTCAACTTCTCCTTGAAAACAATTCTCAATAAACTTCAACAACAAAATACAATTGTCTTCAACAACTTCATTTGGGCATAGATTACATATATTTATACACGGAGGGGCTTCTCGAGCCTTCTGACTGACTACGCTAGTGCTTTCATATCATAATCAAAGCATTCTACCACTAAGGATTATTACAATAAATGGCATTTACAACCTAGATACGAGTCACTGCTCAATATTTGTACAATCCTACAACTAATTAAGATAATTACAATCTTCGGCGGCCTCATGTAATGGTTCAAGCCTCAAAACATTAAAAGCTCTTTTAATTACAATCTTTTCAAAATATCAAATTGATGCGCTCTCCTTTGGTCTCAAAACAATTTGAACATGCACACTTGATGCCGATCTGTCCTCCACTGACATGAGCGTTATTGACAATGCTCCTGCATCATTTAAGCTTAAAAGCACTGACATGGTTATTGTGAATTGCATTGAGGGTTTGATCCCAAACTACCTTAAGCTCAAGCTTGGCCTTCGAACGCCACGTGCTTAGTTCCATGACTGGAAATGGGGCAAGGCCACAACTTTCATGCATTGCAAGTCAACCATGGGATACAAGTGGTTTTGTCCCAAGCCCTACCTTGAAGGTTGGATAAAATAAAATTTGACACTTGGGACCAAGGCAACAAACTTGGTTATTTCACCTCAAAAGTATTTAAAAATCTATAATTGAACCTAAAAAGGCATTTTTTATTTCAAGTTTGTTGATAATGGTATCCCTATTGACAGAAGATTGACTTACATGGGGTTCAAAACTCACACTGTTCGTGATGTGGACATGTTGAAACTTTGAAACATATCTTTTGGATTTGTGAGGTTGCTAAGAAGGCGTGGGCTTGTGTAGAAGCAATGTGTTAAAAGTTTCCACTAGTTTCTTTGTCATAGTGAGCCACCTAATTACTAGGTGATTACCTTTCTTAGGCCACAAAGTTTTAGGCCGATTGGATGCTTTTTAGAGTTGAAGTGCTCTTCTAGATTTGGAAACAACATAATCACTCTTTGTTTAACTTTAATGTGGTGTCTCACAAATTCTCTCAGTATGACGCTGCGTTGATGCATGCTAACTTGATCATGTAGATTTTAGTACAATCCCGCAAGGTGCGGTTGGAGATGGAGCATTTGGATTATTAGTGTAGAGCCCCCACACACCATGAGCAAGGTGCCTTCAAACTCACTTGTCATATACTCTCATGGAGTCTTCATTCTGCATGGCTATGCCCACAATCATCCTCGACATAAGGCGGGTCAACAAATCTAAAAGTGATGAGAGTGCACATGTAGTCGGACCCCTAGACCCCCATGAATGGATAAGTAATTCCCTAAACTAGTATCAACGATTTCAGAGAGGGCTAAGCCCCCTACTTATGGGTGGGACCTTGTTGAACCCATTGTTGCTCATCCTCTGACTACAAACTAAGGGAAAACCCTTGATAACCAATACTATCCTCCTCCTACAACCAACATAGCAGTGTTTTAATTTATGTATACTTGAGAGTGTTTTAATTTATGTATACTTGAGACATAGACCCTTGTTGTTTGACTTTAACACTTCTTATACTTGAGACATATACCCTTGTTGTTTGACTTTAACACTTATGTGAAGTGTTTTTGGCATAAACCAACCCCTTCTTTTTAAATTTGCTTGTGAAATTAACTTCGTTTTTGTCATAAACCAACCCCTTCTTTTTACATTTGCTTGTAAAATTAACTTCACTCTAAATTGTTTTAACGTCATGTCTTCGCATGATCTAAAATGTTTGTAGGTAGTATATTGGAGACTGTCGTATCAAGAAGGGTGCTGGTTCAAAGGGGCATATTTTGAGCAGAGGAATTGGAATGGCAGTGGAAGAGCAGGTACCGATTTCGAATCCCCTCCCTCCTCCGCCCAGGCCTCCTCCCACCAAAGACAGGGACAGGGACAAGAGAGACCAGAGCAGCAACAGTAGCAGCCATGGTCTTGGAAACCTTTCTAATGCCGATTTCAGGCGAATGGTCATGGAAACCCCTCGACGTGTCGAGGAGAATTCGAAAGAACGCCCTCGAGGGTATGAATACATGCAGCCATCATTATCATTATTATTATTTTCAATGCAATCCTTTCTCTGTATTTTTTTTGTTGTTTCTTTTATTTGGAAATTTCATGTTGTAAATGGGAATTGCTCAGACGGACTAAACGGGCGGATGAGGAGGATGGAGAGGGCGAAAGATCTGCCAATCGAAGAAACAAACCAAAACCTAAAGAGTAAGTTTCTTATTCTCCCATTTTGCAGGCGTATTTTTATTTGTTTCTTATTCTCCCATTTTTCAGGCGTATTTTTATTTATTGAATAAAATAATAAATCTCGAATATTTGCAGCAAATTAGTTGAGCGCTAAACGCTTACTGTGAAGCAATTAACGTTTATGCTATCCGAAAGTTTGTTTATTCTGAGTCTGGCAACGTAAAACGATATTGAACTCTACAGAGCATAAAATATGCAATTTTGATCACTCATAATATTACTTTTAACCCTAGCGCTATAATCCTTAGTCATGGAGCGATGCAAGATACAGGGCTGATTATAGAAGAGATTTGGGACAAGCATCTCCGTTCAACATATTTTACTTGCAAATCATACTGTTATTGGAGGTGGAAACCATAGTCACAAGTTTCACGGTACTCGGACTTGGCCTCGGGAACAACTTGGCAATCCCAAAATGGAGAGTCAACTCAATGACCAGACAATAACTCTTCCTACTAAAAGACCAGAGCATAAAGTTGGCAAACTTGCAAATTCAACAATTACTGGCCGAGTTTGACCAAAGAACTTGAGTCCGGTGAACTCTGCACAAAAGTGTCGACTCAGCTTGTCGGTGGGTGAGCCAACTCGATCTGTGAGCACTCAATCGAGTAAAAGAAGTCCTGCTTAGCGAGCATTATTCCAAATGACTAATGTAGATTCTACAATGGAAAGGATTGATTCCGTCAATAGGACTTCTGGGGAGAATAAAACAAACAATTGTAGAGATCTATATAGAGTTTCTTTCTTTTGGCCTCAGATGCTAGGAGTATCCCCGCTCCTACATCCCCCTAGGATCATACAGCTGGACCCCCTGATAGTTCTTGAGGACTCCGATAGCGAGTCAGTGCCTAGTTCACCCCCCATGCCTAGTTCACCCCCCTCGCCCTCGACCATCAGACCCGGGAGACCTTGACATCATTAGCCTCATCGTCAGACCTCTCTCTCACTCTCTCTCTTGACAGACTCTTGAGTTATCCACTTTTCCAATCTTGGACATACTTATATTTGGATCACCGTCATATACATGTGTTTTGAGGCCCTACTACTGCAGGTTTCTTTCTTTATGTTATTTTTGGCATTATCTAGGAGCTGCACTTGCACTCCCACATTGTATTCATACTTGCTGTAGTCTTCAGTGCCATTGACCTACTTTTGTGTTCATTTGCTGGACATGAATAAAATTATCTTATCTTATCTTATCTGTCAGTAGGACTTATGGAGGGAATTCATTTCAGATTACGACGAGAAGTAGAGATAACTTTCTCTGACGAAAACACCATCACTTGGAACTAGGAGATATCTTCATGCTGCTCGAATAATTGCGAAATGGTATATCGTGTCTTCTTATTTTGTAACCTTTAAATATTCCATTCATCGGTGTTGAAATTTCTGCGTTATGACTTTTTCACTTCCCTTACTAGAGGTTTCCCGGATATAGTCCTTGTGAACTTTAGCCTTAGGGCTGATTTGTAATATTAATTTACACAGGCAAACAGGGGACAATATTTCATCTCACTTCAACCCAACACATTAGGCTGCCCAAGAGAAAAGATACCAAGCATATGCCAACAAGTTCTAGTGCTGAGGGCAGATTTTTCTAAGCACAAACCAGATCCGAAATTACTTTAATTACAATAGATTTACAGCAGTGAATCTGCTCTATTATCTTCCAATCATAAGTTAAATCCCTTCACATTTCAGCCCTCAAGTATGTCAAATTAGCATGAACAAGTGCCGGAAATAACTTACTCAAGAAGACAATGAAAGTTGAAAATCAATTCTGTTATTACACAAATATTGAACAACTGGAAACTTCACACACACACACATTAAGATTGAAGTACACATACATACCATAGTGTTATCATAAAGCTGGTAGAATCTTTCAAGCTCTCCAAAATCCTAGCAAGGGAAAACTAAGAAAACCCTAGCCACCACCAAAGATCCTCCAACAAGCAAGCATCAACACTAGCAAGTCTGCCTTGGCTTCAACACAAGACGTCTCCTTCTCTCCTCCCCATCAATCTTCTTTGGAGTAAACCCTAGCTTCTTTCCCTCTTTAGGGTGAAACCCTAACCCTAGAACAACCTTGAACTTCTCCAAGAATCCTAGTGCTTATCCAAAGAGAGATGATCCAATGAAGATTATGCAAGAGAGAGAGAGAGAGAGAGAGACTAATGCACTACTTGCCTAACATCTCTAACACAAGATGATGAATGGAGAGAGAGAGAGAGACTAATGCACTACTTGCCTAACATCTCTAACACAAGATGATGAATGAATAGATGAGTGAATGAATAATGGATATAAAGTGGGCCTAAACCTCTACAAGAAACCTACTCTACACAAGTAGGGACAAACCNAAGCTCTCCAAAATCCTAGCAAGGGAAAACTAAGAAAACCCTAGCCACCACCAAAGATCCTCCAACAAGCAAGCATCAACACTAGCAAGTCTGCCTTGGCTTCAACACAAGACGTCTCCTTCTCTCCTCCCCATCAATCTTCTATGGAGTAAACCCTAGCTTCTTTCCCTCTTTAGGGTGAAACCCTAACCCTAGAACAACCTTGAACTTCTCCAAGAATCCTAGTGCTTATCCAAAGAGAGATGATCCAATGAAGATTATGCAAGAGAGAGAGAGAGAGAGAGAGAGAGAGAGACTAATGCACTACTTGCCTAACATCTCTAACACAAGATGATGAATGGAGAGAGAGAGAGAGAGACTAATGCACTACTTGCCTAACATCTCTAACACAAGATGATGAATGAATAGATGAGTGAATGAATAATGGATATAAAGTGGGCCTAAACCTCTACAAGAAACCTACTCTACACAAGTAGGGACAAACCTCTACAAGCAACCCACTCTACACAAGTAGGCCCACACATGTGAAGCACTACACTCCAAAAAGATGCATGTCAAGTGCCAAGGTGATGTTGTCAACAAGCAAGGCTCCAAGGCATGAGCGCTCCTTAAGCAATGTCCAATGCTCCTCCTCCAAGGGCTCTGAGGCTCCAATGCTCCTCCTAGGGAATGTGCTCCTTGGGGTTCACCACATCTACATGATCACTCCCTCAACCCAAGCTAGCATAAGTCAAGTACAAGCCTCCATGCAAGTGATCAAAGTGTGCCCTGTTAAAATTTTGGTATGCTCGTTTAACCATAGACAATGTCACATCATTGTCACCCAACCATAGGCATTCACTATGCCACACCCGAGCACACTAACCTTTTCTTAGGTAGAATGATTTCGGCAAGTCCACACTAGAACCAACAGATAAACCCTAACTACAAACACCACTGCTGCAACAACAACACAATACCAAGAGAACGTATCTCTACTAATAGAAGCTTACCTTTACCGAGAGAAGAACACAAGAGAGATACCAGAAAGACTGAGATTACACCACGGCAATTGCTGCACCACTCTCTCCAGACTTGCGCCTCCTACTACAACTGCAACTGCTGCTCCTCAAACTTGCGCCCTCCTTCTGCTGAGTGAGTGAGTGTACAAATGAGGAGCGCCTAGCCTCTATTTATACTAGTCTGCCAAGGTGTCTTTTCATTTGGGGCCAACCTCACTTTCTAGAGCCTTTTAATACTTTATTATTATTCTCTTTGGGCCGACTTCTCTTCTAGGGTTTTCACACATATGTTTAATGGTTCTCTTACTTCTGGAATGTTTTATTCTAAGTACAAAGGTTACACTTGGAGGTTAATACCTCCAACAACTACCAAAACATCCACACTCCCTCTTAGCTAGGGAGGTGTTGCCGTCCTAATACACACTTGCTAACGTGAGCTAAGTCCTGCTCACTTAGTGTGTCTTTGGAGGCACAATGCCTAGGTTCTTAGTCCACACTGTCACCTTGACTAGAACCTCTTCCTTCTAGGCTTACTCCTAGAGAAGNGACACAGGGGGGGGGGGACGCTTCGGCAACCCTGCTTGAAACTACTGTTGGGTTTTTTGTTTTTATCCCTGTGGCCCTATCTTCTTGGTGGCAAGAAAGTTTGTTCATTTCTTGGCAAGAGATCCATCTCATATGGTGGATCTATGAGCTGAACCTTGTCTAAGCATAATACAAATGGTTCTACATCTCTTGTGGTGGCTGTGACTTCTTCAGAGGCAAGGTTTCAAGAAAAGGTAAGCTACCTACTTATTACTTTCAGAGCTGAACTTTGTTTTGACTTCAGTATTGTTTGAACTTTGATCTATCTAGTTTTGTGTATCTGTTATTAGATCTGAACTATATATTGAGTTTACTTTTGTCTCTATAGTTGATTTACTGTTTATGATCAGATTGGTTTAGATCTGTAGATCTGTGTAATGTTTTGAGTCCTGCTTTATAGATCTGACTCACTGTCTTGCTTTTATCTATAGCTGTTCACTATTCAAGTAGTGGAGTTTTTGTTTAACTTCTGAACTTTAGATCAGAGTTTTATTTCTGATCATCAGATCTAGTTGCTATAAATCTAAACTACTATCTCACTTCAGATCTCCTAGATCTGTACACTAGTTAAGTGTTTGAGTTTTATTTCTGAACTTTAGATCTAGTTGTTTTATTCACTGAAATTGAAAAGATACTACTGTTTTGCTTTACTGCCCTAGTTCTAACAAGTACAACTTCCCATAAACCTGCGGGTCAAGCCCTGATCATGTGACTGCTCAATTCAACAATAGGTTTAAATTTCAAAGGAACTTTTGGTTCCTCTTCAGCTCTTCTAAAAATCCCATGATCATAATCGGTTGGAATAAAGTTAGAAGGAGAAGTTCCCTTTCTTCTGCAAGAACTCCTGAGGACTGTTGATTGACCAGGTTTTGGTTTAGGAGCCTCCTCCCTGTGTAGACGTCAGGCATCGGGAAGAAGAATTAGACAAAACAGAAAAAGAAAGGACAGCACAGCCTTCTCACCTCCACCAGATGCATTGCACAGCCAGACCAGAGAGAACTCCAGAAAGACTAGAAACTAGGGCCATTGGAGGCCTGGAGGCATTGTGGGCCTGGATTAAAGCTTGTTCACTATCCGATGGGCAATGAGCATTGTTGCGAAAAATGATACTTTTTCATGTTTCCTGCATCCTTGTATATGCCTCAGATATTAAAGATTATATTTGAGGTGCAAATTCAACGAATCATTTTTGGGTGTCATATTTTAGGATGCCTACTATAAATATCTATGTTAGACTCTACTAGTTCTTTGCAAAGCATCAGCTGCATTTTATGTACTGATTATCTTCTTTTTGTTGTTTATATTGCTTAAGTTCTTCTCTTGAAGACTCAGATTAGTTTTCTTTTATATGTTGTGTTGAATTTGTTCCGTTTTTGAAATACAAAATAAGTATTGAGTGGACTGCTTTTGATTTTGTTGGATTATGAACATGTTAGAGACAGCTTTCCAGTTTTTCCGATAAAGGAACATAATCTTTGCCAGATTCTGGCAAGCATTGCCAATCATTCTAATTGTCCCAAGTTACTCCCGACTGTGCACCTAGACTTTGACGATATCCTGATCTCTTGAGACATAAACCTCTTTTATGAAATCATGTACTCTTTGTTATACATTTCTGTGAACCAGGCTTGAAGATTTCTCATCTCTTAAATACTTCATAATATAAGGCTACCCATGAAAGAGTGATTTCAAATATACACCTCGCTATTTCCTATATGACGGGATATGTATCTCCAAATAAGAGAACTTTCATATGACCGAGTCTATATTGAGTTTGCTGGTTTGTGTCGGCAACATCAAATAATTATTTTCTTCATGTCCTTAAGGTTTTAATAGACGAGTGAAGATGATTACCATGCTTGCGCTTATTCAGGGTGGTTCTTCTTCTATTTATCATGTTTATGTTGCAACACCATTTTGTTATTGATTTATCTTCCTATCCCATACTCTATGGATTTTTTGCACTACCATTCTGTGATTAATTTTATTTTCCTTTACTGTACTAACTTATAAGTATTCCTACTGTTCTTACTGCTGTTATGTTTAAACTTATAGAGTTTTGCCATTGTGTTATACTTTAGCAAGTTAAAGCAAGTAGTGTAACCTCATAAGGAAATAGTTTCTTCATTGTATCCTTGTCACATATGTATGAGGCGTGATTTTGGCATTACTTATGACTGGTTGAATTTTCATTTTTTAAAGAATCAAATTATCTATAATTGCAATAAGCTGGTGTGCCATGTTACCTACAGGAGGAGTTTTATCATGACATTCCGACAACAGTGCATAGAAGTAAAGCTGATTGCCCACCTCCACAGGTTCATTAGTTCTGTTGTTTACATTTAAATGTCGATTTCACTTTTCTACTGTACAATTATTTTAGCAAACAGTATAAATTGGACTTCTGATGCAGGAATCTGTCACAGTTGGAGTGGATGCATCTGTGCTTGAGCGTATTGCTAAGATCATGTCTTATCTTCGCTTGGGCTCCTCTGGAAAGGTATGTCTCTACTGTGTTTTTTCTCTTTCAATCTCAAATTCATGAAGAACTAATAAAAATTTTCAAGATACAGAAGGTTGGAAATTTTGAGTCCGCGCCATTTTTTCTGCAGGTTTTGAAGAAAAAAAGGAAGGAAAAAGCAGAAGGCAGAGGTAAGGTTCTAGTAAATGGAGTAATTTACTTCCAACTATTCTTTTGAGTTTCCCTTGTATTCATAAGCATTTATGATTTCTCTCTGTATGAACTTTATGCAGGCAAGGCACTTCAATCCTTGGCTAGTGAAGATGGAAACGATTATGAAAAGCAACCAAATGCTGCAGATGGGCATTCTAAGAGGCACCTGAATAAAGAAATGCTGCCTCCTCCTCCTCCTCGCAAAGGTTACACAGAAGCAAAGGAGCAGCAGCAACTTTCTGTGAATGCCCACAACGAGGAAGATGTCATATTTGAAGGTGTTGGCACTGATTACGTTGTTCGTGGTAGAAATGAAAGCCAGAGTCCCGTCTCAGAAGATATGGAAGAATCTCCCAGGGACGGGGAAAGGCAAACATTTTTCAATGATCCTGTGTATGGTCCAGCACCACCTGCGGACATTACGGGTCAGGATTGGCAGCAACAAGTGAGTCGATGGAGCAATGTTCATTTCATGATAAATAAATATGATTTTCGTGTGGAAATGTTGTGCTGAACTACTGAACTGCTTTTCTCAATGATTCTCCCTGTCCTACATGTGAAAATTCTAAATTACTTTGGGCATTTAGCAATGTTCTATGTACAGGATGCTAAATTGAATGAAGCTATAAATTGTATTTTAAATCTCATAGATGGCTAAGTTTATTGTTTTTTCTCAGTGCTTCTGTAGTTCTTTTTTCAATTCAACCATGGGTAATCCTTAATCTTATTATTTTAACTTCTCTTTGCAGAGTGGTTATGATACTATTCAAGGACCAGCATTGCCAGAAGCTTACCAGGAATGGCAGGAATATCCTCCACCACCACCTGAGCAACTTCCTGGACAGTGGGCTCCAGAACAATTAAATTATACTGATCAGTATATTCATAGTCAGATACCGGATTATGGTGTGGAGGCAGGAATAACTTTACATAAGGATCCTCGATTTATGACTCAGGAGGAGAAGGACCGTGGTCTTGGGTCTGTGTTCAAACGTGATGATCAGAGGCTTCAGCAGCGGAGGGAGAAGGATGCTCGGGAAAAGGATCCAAACTTCATTTCTGAGAGTTACTCTGAGTGTTATCCAGGTTATCAGGAATATAATCGGGAGATTGTAGACAGTGATGATGAGGACGACCTAACAAAAATGGATATGGGCGGCAGGGTAAGAAATGTATCCTTGTTTAGTAGCGATAACTTTTAAGTCGTGATTATTTTTTTCTTATAAAAGGTTGCTTTTGTTTGAAACTATTTGAAAAACTTTCTGCCTGCAATTGGTCTCTCTTACAAGAAGACATGGTGATTGATTATATTTCTGAAAACTGATGAAATGATGGCCATCAAATCCTATTTTGCAGGCCAAGGGCCGTCTCCATCGTTGGGACTTTGAGACGGAAGAAGAATGGGCAAAATATAATGAACAAAAGGAAGCAATGCCTAAAGCTGCCTTTCAGTTTGGGGTGAAGATGCAAGATGGACGTAAAACGAGGAAGCAAAATAAAGACCAGAAGCTAAATAATGAGTTACATAAAATCAATAAAATTTTGGATAGAAAGAAAAAGGAGAAGACAGATGCATATGATGACGGTGGCCATTATGATGATGAAATTCAACCAGGGAAGCGGCTTCGTGTATGAGAACTTCCCATCCAGTGCTTTTGCTAAATTTGTCCTTATAAGTTCTCACATGTAAAGATTCCCATCTTAGCTGGGAATTGCAAGACAAACTTGCTATGGAAGCCTTTGACGCATGTATGTAAAAATATAGTATTCGAATGTTATTATTGTATTTTGTATGTTTTCGTAGCATAGGTTGTTTGCTTCTAATTGAAATTCAAATGAAATTCAAATATAAACATGTTGAAGCATTTTTATTCTACTTATTCTGGGCTGTTTGCTTCTAATTGAATTTCAAATATAACAGATAGAACATCATGAAGCGTTTTTATTCTACTTCTTTGATGCACATAATTGCAAGCTCGTGGCATGTCCCTGTTATTGTAATTCGTTCCATTAACTCTCCTTTTCATTTTCATGGTGCCCGTATCTCTTAATATTTTTTTCTGCTTTACATGCAAACAAATATGGCCATTGGACTCGGGAAGGTTACACCATTAAAATTGAAGTTAATGCTATTACATAGTGATTGAAGCATTTAAGATTTATTTTATTCATTCTTTCTTTCTTAAAATTTTGTGCCATGCTACCACTCCAATGTAAGTATATGCTGCAAGTGTGGCATTTCAAAGATGTAAAATATGAAGAAAATACTTGTTTTACAAGAATAATAATTATTTTTAATAAAAACCAAGTAAAATTAGTAGCAAAGTTGTTTATACCTGTTTTTAATAAATGTTTTAATGTAATAGTTGTATGTAGTCCAAATTCTTAGTAAATTTTCAAAATTATTTTTGAATTTTCAAAATTTTTGTTTAATATATATATATTCATGAAACTTTGATAAACTTTATAAAATAATTTCATGGAGAACAAATTAATACAAAGTCTAGGAACTTTGACTGTAAATGGATTCCAATATATCTTTGTAGGTATAATGATGAATCAAAAGTATTCAGTGTTAGGTTAAAAGTGGTAAAGAAAATTAAGTTTTACAAAATATTTTGAACTTCTATTGTAGGAGTGACAATTCAACAATGTAATAATAAATGTTGCATACATTGATATATATACTGTGTGATCTCAAACAATTCCAACATTTATTGTTATGCTGCAGTGTACATAATGTATGCCACATAGAGTGAGTGAAGTGTGTTATTCATAGCAAGTAAATGAAACCATGCACCCAACTTTTCAGAAATTAAATAGCCTGCATGTTGCCAACTTTTCCTTCCCAGCACTGAATTTTTTGGACATTACCATAGTTTGTCATGATGTCAATTTCACTTTCCCCATACATGGAGCGTTTCAATTAACTAAATTAACATAATAAAATTAATAAACCAACATTAATCAAAAGTAAAGAACTCTTACTATTCATCTTTTCATGTAAAACACTCGAGAGTAAAGTCTTTAGAAACCAATTTTTGATACATTCCACTTTCAAACATATCTTAGTTGGAATTGCAAGCACTAAAATTATAAAATAGAGTGGTCCAGCTAACAAAATATTATCTCCAAGATGTTTAGCATACAAAACCTCTCAAATAATGAATAGGGATATGATTTAACCGATCTTTATTATTATAATGAATAGGGATATAATTTGATCGATCTTTATTATTATTATTATTATTATTATTATTATTATTGAATACAGATAATTTAATTGAATTTGACATATCCTTGTTTCCAAAGTCTTTGAACATGGTACCATTGTCTGATTCTAATTGGAAGTTTTATGCTACTTTCCTTTGTTTGGAGATGGAATCGTGATTGTCATATATACACTAAATTGATTATATAAAAAGTTACATGACATGAGAAAATGATGACCTAGTCTATGGAGTATGTTTATGCAAAACAAGTCCTTAAAACTTTAATTTTCAAGTTTACAAAAGTTTACATTATGTGTAATTTTCAATAAGATTGGGTAACTTTTAACTCTAGAATTAAAAGTAGCGCTTATGCAAAATCGTGTGGTCAACTCTCACTTACTTATCTGTTTTAGTGTATTACAAGTATGTCTTTTGTTTGTAGATGGAATATTGTCGTAAGTCAGAAAAATCTATGGATTTTTTTTCATCACTATTAAGAGCTCCTTTAGCTCAAAAAGGAATATAGATATTGAGATTTCTACCACATTGTGTGTGTGTATTACGACATAGAGCTCGTCTGGTAAAGACTTCACGTGGTAATTTAGTTGTCTATGTTTCATTGATTATAGTGATTTCAATCATTGCTAAGGTGGGATGATGATAACATGCGTAAACAAGTGTGGAGGGGTGTGAATATAGGGATGTTGTCATATATGTTAATAACATTTCTTAGTAAATTCTGAAATAACCAAACACAAAGCAACATATATTGCTTCGAAATTGGATTCACAACTAATTAAAAGTCAAGAAAAGTTTAACATTGACAACACACATGTCAATATGTGTGAATGTGACCTCTCATGTCTCTTGTCAACGATACTTGGATGCCTATAAAGCATGTAGAGAACAATGTGTTGGTTTTTACTCTAAGTGTCAATTGTGCCATAGAAAAGGGTGGTTATTGTTCTTATTTCTTCTGATGGGTTCTTTGTCACTACAAGAAATGCAACCCTACAACCAATCAATGAACCTTCCTCGTAAATGTTTTAAAAGCTTTCATGGGTTAACAATATAGTGGAGTTACATACATGTTAAATGT
>SNQJ01S0033329.1:140606-171847 GCA_010110895.2 Picea sitchensis | reverse complement strand
AACACACCAATGTTTTCACGTGGTAAAACCCCTACGGGGAAACATCCACGGCCCCAGCCAACGCGGCCACTTGGAGCAGTTTATTAATGTAAATAAAAATATTACAGAGAGACTTTACAAGATGTTAAGATTTTCCATTACACCAAAACCCGCAGGTGTTAGTAAACTTCCAAATCAGTAACATCACCTTGAGTGGGCGGGTAGTCACATGTTCCTAGCATGGCGGTTAGTCCATGAGAGGTGTGGTGGTTAGTCCAACACCCCTAGTTCATGAGAGGTGCAGTGGTTAGTCCAACACCCCCCCTCCAATGTAACTCGAGGGAATTGAACCTGGGCCAAGGCTGTGATACCATGTTCGACAACACATGTATTCCAACAGAGGATGAACACCTTCAATAACCACTCACATAACCAGATCAAAGATCAACACATCGATGTTTTCACGTGGTAAAACCCCTAAGTACTGTAGGAGTACTAACTGCAAGTCGATTCATACAATAAGGTGACATATTCCAAGTGAAACAGTGTCGGTCAATAATTCAATGATTGCACTGTATTCTGTAATATTGTTAGTTGCACGACCAAGGCAAACACCATGTAGACTAATCAATTCATCTATAGGTGCATAAATTTCCCAAGAAGCGGATGTTAAGTTCTGAGCACTGCAACTAGTGCCATCAGTAAAGCCAAGGTAAGGTAGTGAAGACATGACATATGAAAACCAATCACAACACAAGGTAAGAAACTAAAATTCGAAACAAAACAACAAAAAACACACAAGAGTATTATATAATAAAGTACAAGAACTCATGCAAAAATGACTTAAGCATAGTACTTCTTTATGTAAATCCATTTCTAGGTTCACTCAAAGCGATTCCATCATAATCAACCATCTCATAAGCTCTCATCTCCAACATTCATTTGACAATATAAGGACCCCGCCACATGGGCTCGAATTTACCGACCCCTAGCAAATTACGATCTTGCTTGTAAAGAAGAACAAGATCACCTTCAGAAAAAACACATGGCTTGACATGCTTGTCATATTGTACCTTAACACGTTTCTTTTGAGTTTCAATAACTAAGGAAACATCACGACGGGTTTCATATAATTGCATCAAATACAAAAGACATTCCTCTTCAACAGAGGTGTTAGGGAGAAGTTCAACGACTATTTTCATAGATGGTATCTCACATTCAATCGAAAAAATTTCTTCGATACCATAGACTAGATGGAAAGGTGTGAATCCTGAGGAAGACTTAACGAATGTCTGATAGGCCCATAATGCTGAGAACAACATAGTGTTCCAATTTGAATTATGAATCCCTACCATCCGTCGAGGCATAGTAGTGAGAACTTTGTTAATTGCTTCAACCTGGTCGTTGGCCTATGGATAATAGGGGGTTGAGTTTTCATGGTGAAGACCCAACTTGTCAGTAAGTTCAGACATCATAAAAATTTTAAAGTGACTACCATGATCAATAACGATGGATTGAGGGACACCAAATCTAGTAATGATATGATTGAATATGAACAATGTTGCAGTTTTCCCGGTATTATCAAATGTAGGCATCGCCTCGGCCCATTTAGTGAAATAATCCATAGCTACAATGATGTATCCATGCCCCCTGACCGAGTGAGGTTTACATGTCATGAAGTCAATGCCCCATTTAGTGAACGGACTAACGGAAACTACAGGGTGGAGAGGAGTAGGGTGAGATCAGATCTTATTGTTATAAGTTTGACAAGCATGGAATTTCTGGACAACAATAATGCAATCCTTAAACAATGAAAGACAAAAATAACTAGCTTGTAAGATATTTTGGGCAGTGGCATACCCAGACATATGACCGCCACATGCTCCAAAGTGACATTCATTCAAAGATTTCTTAGCTTCATCATAGGTGAGACATTGTCGAAAAATGGAATCAATACCATGGCATTAAAAGGTATCACCAAGGATGATGTATTAATGGGCTTGATACCGTATAAGACGATGATCTGTACTAGAAAGATCAGGCCGAAAAGTTTGATTCTAGAGATATATGATGATATCTCTGTACCATATATCATCAGAACTGATCAGAAAGAGGGATTCGTCAAGTAAGGAATCCTCTGCCACATGTTCTGTCTCAGTAGAGGGAAGGTCACATATCAATTCGGAAAAAACCAAAGACTCTTTGACTTGGCTCGTTCAAAATCCAAGTCAAACTCCTGGAGAATCATGATCCATTAGGAGTAATTTCCCCCCAACAATTGTCGAGTAAGGATATGTTGCATAGGGTTGCAATTGAAAATAACTGTGGTCCTGTGTAATAAGATGTAGTGAGGAAAACGTTGAACAACTTGAACAACTGCCAAGGACATTTTCTCCACATGTAGGTATTTGGTTTCAGTAGTTGTGAGACTCCAACTCAAATAGTATATCACATGATCATCGTGTGAATCATCTTCTTGGACTAAAACCATGGAAATGGTAGAGTCTGAAGTAGCTAAGTACAAGAAATAATCTCAGCTATATTCAAGGGGAAACAGTAGTGGTGTATGGGTTAAGGAAATTTTTAAATCTTCAAAGGCTTTGTTTACAGTATCATCCCATACGAAATCGTAACCTTTCTTGGGGAGCCGAGTGAATCCTTTTGTTAATTCAGCGTAGTTGGGAATGAATCAACGTAAAACGTTTTCCTTCCCTTGCAAACTTTGGAGCTGGCATAACATGGAAGGAGGAGGTAGATTAAGAATATCCTCAACCTTCAAAGGGTCTACTCAAATCCCATGTATAGACACAATGAAACCAAGAATTCCGTCGGATTCCACACAAAAAACACATTTGTGCAGATTCAAACGTATGTGACAATAACGACAACGTACGAAAATGGCCCGTAAATGTGCCAGGTGATCTTGACGACACATGAAATGTGCCAGTAGATCATCAATATAGGGTTTCACCATGTGCTTAATGTCATGAAAAGCGTAAGACATAGTGCGTTGAAAGGTCTCCCCAACATTTTTGAGACCAAAGGGTAGTTTCCAGTAGGAGAAGGTTCCACAAGGGAAAATAAAAGTAGTCTTGTGTGGATCCACTGGTAAAATATTAATTTGATTATAGCCGGAGAAACCGTCCATCAAGGAGAATATTTCACTCTTGACACATTCATCAACGATCTGGTCAATGAAAGGGGTTGGATATTTGTCCTTAGGACAAGCTTTATTTATATCCCTATAATCTACAAAAACACATATCGTACCTTGTTTCTTATTTACTGGAACAAGATTGGATACCCAGTCGATCAAAGCCACATGATAGACAAAAGCTAGTTTTAAGAAGTTTTTCAACTTCAAGCTTGATAGTAATAGATTTACATGGATGGACTGGGATAACTCTCTGCTAAATGGGTTTAGCATTCGGATATGTCTTAATCTCATGTACAACGATATCAGGATCAATACTTGGCATTTCTTCATAACTCCAGGCAAAAAAATCACAAAATTCTTGAAAAGGGGCTTTATACATGAAGACCTCATTAGTAGAACATGATGCATCGATATGAACATTTTCCATGACTCCGGGTTTAATCGATATGTCAAGAGGAATGGTAGGTGAAATGTTACTCAAGTTCCCTTCGTACAAAACATTGTGTGTTGAATCAGGAACTAAAGAAATAACAACAACGATCAACGAAGTCGAAATCCATTGGTAACTCTCTATGGTATCACGTTCTAGGAAGATGATAGAATGATGATTTCCATCATCCCATGGATTTTCTTCCATAGACATGAATGACATGATCATCTAATCAGTAGGAAATATCATGTGAAACATATCAAGAGATGCTTCACAGAGAGGAGGAGAGAGAGTTGTCGATTGAATAGCTTGATAAGCAGATTTGATCGGACTTAAAGGCATATTGTCACTGTAATGAAGACAATCACCAGGGTTAGGTACTATCCATGGGTCATATGACTCAGGGGTTTCATGAACAATGGTGGAGATCATGTTAATTGAAGAGAGAAAAGGAGGAGGTATATCGGATGGTGGGATTGGAAATGTACCCATCAAGGTTGAATCTTTCAAAACACCCATGCCAACATTCTCATAACTTGGGGGTGTCTTCAAGATAAAAGGGACATTGCTAGTACGAGAATCAGTTTTAAAGAAATCAAGTTGGTCAACAGTAATGACATTTCCTTGGTGTGGGAAACGTATCACACGGAAAAGGGTTGACACAGCTGCGTGGATGGAATCGATCCAGCTACAACCAAGTAGAATATTATAATCAAGAGGTGCATCGAATACCTCAACCTCTACATTGACCGATTTACCTTCTAACGTAATAGAAAATGAGGGAAGAACATTGTAAGGTTTAAAACATGTACCATTGAAGGCCTTAAGTGTATTGTGCGACTCAGTGAGGGCAGGAGAGCCAATTTATTTCCAACAAGTAACAAACATAACACAAGTTGAGGATCCTTCGTTAATAACGTTTCTATAGATATTCTTGTTTTCTACAACAACTTGGATCTGAAACGCTAGTTGAGGAGGGAGCCTTGGAATATTCTCTTCCAAGTCAAATATTATCAAATTGGTCTAGGATAAATTCCACTAAAAGGATTTAACAACACCTTCCGTTGAGTAGGACAACTTTGAAGGACTTCGAGAGTTGACACCGCAAAGGGTGCTTGCGCGAGGTCTTCTACAATATTGTAGTTTTGGGAAGCATGTGTGTGAGGATTAAACGAGGACTTTCAAACAATGCCCTTGGGAGGAGGAAGAAGAACTGTTTCAAGACCTGGTCGTTTGAGATGAAGAGGACCATTTGGAGGTGAAGTTGGGGGAGGAGGTTGAACCAACGAAGGTGGCATATCATCAACTTTCTCCTTCGATGAAGAGTAATCTTTGGCTCGAGTTGTGACTGCAACTTCATTCTTCTTGGAGTCACCAGTACACATAAGGACATAAGATGAGATAGAGGGAGAGGGTTGGTCATGAATGACCAATTGGGCCTGCTGCTGAGATGGAAACGGCTGTGACAAGATGGCAGGTGTATAAGTTTCCCCGGTCCCTTGGAGGAACTTAGTAACCTCAGCACGTCGTGGACAATATTTTGTATAATGATCATCACCACAAATAAGGCAGGGGTAATGAGGTTTAGGTTTATCTTTCTCATCAACGGGTTGTGTTTTGGATTTTTAAGATTGTTGATTGTTATTTTTTTCCTCCTTATTCTTACCCTTCCTTTTCTTTTTATTTTTATTTTTACCAGTAGGTGTAGATTGAACCGAATTAACTTCGACGGTTTTATTGGCAGAAAGAGTAGGAGTAGTAGCATTTTGTACATTAGAATCAATACATTTGGGATTGGTGTGACTAGCATGTGCAGATTAAGTCTCAACATGAAAGGTTCCAATTACACTATCAACAGCATGAGAAGCTACTGGAGGTGTTGGGATAGGATTTTTGGAAGGACAAGGAGCGTCAGGGATCAAATCATAAAGTGTTCCCATTTGTGAATAAACAAGATCTAGATACTAAGAGCGACTAATCACCTTCTCTTCAGTGAAAACACCACCCATGGAAACATCACGAGAAATAGGTACAATGAGCGATTTGGTGAACCACCTAGCCAATAGTTGATCAAGAAGAGGAACTTTGATTAAACGTCTTCTCCTCCTCCACTCATGGATGTGATTAGAAATATGAGTGGACAAGGATTGTTTGAAAGAACTCAAAATTTCGGTTCATGTCTCATATCAAATTGAGAACTGGTAATGTGTTAAAAAGGCCATGGATAGGGTTTTAAAGTCATTAAAGAATCCTCGTGGTAACTCAATGTACCATTTTGTTGCTAAACCCGTGAGAGTTCATTGGAAAATTCGTAATCTTATGGAGTCGTACATCAATGAGTTGGACGAACACCAAAGATGGAAAGTAATACCATGATTATTCGTGTCTTCTCCTACTCGACCATCAAATTTAGGAATGTCAAACGATAGTTTGGCTATCATTGTGGGCCAATAAGGAGAATGCAAAATAGGATCATTCAAAATCCTAGACAAATTCGATAAATCCAAAGTGGCCAGAAAACGCAACTGTCAGTTCACTTGAGGAAACTGGTAGGGTATACCAGTAGGACCATAAGTAGTATGGAGATAATTAGACAGTCTTGACAGATTTGGCTATGGGGGATTTTGAGGCAGATAGCCCATAGGGTTGGGTTGAATAGGTTTGTTTCCTTGAAAAGGAACATTATATGGAAAGTTCTAACCCCAAGTGAGATTCAAAGAACCTGGGTACAGTTGACTGAGATTCGGGGGGGNGAAGAATTGACTTGAGGATGTTTCCCCCCATGCAGTTATTGATTACCTTGGAAAGGAAGATTCCAAGGCTGAGATTGTAACACGGGTATATTTTGTCCATAAACTGGGTTAAGGCCTCCAACTTGAGGTTTCCCCCCAAGTTGAGGTTGTCCCCCAATCTAAGGTTGTCTCCCAAATTGAGGTTTCCCCCCCACTTGAGGTTAACCTCCAACAAGAATCTGGAAACTAGAAGTGACAGAATGAATGGTGCCTCCAACTAGATTGGAGCCACTAGGGCCACGGCGATTAGATCCTCCTAACAAAGGTGGAGGAGTAATGTAAGGCCCTCCAAAGAGAACCTGGGCAGGCGTAGGAACAAACTAACTCACAACATTATAACCAGGAGGAACAAAAAGTACAGACCCTCCAGATGGATCCTGGGTAGGGATCGAAATGGAAGTATTCAAAGCTCTATACCCAGGGGGAAGTGGTGGATTTGGTCTAGGCAGAAGTGGTGTTACAATATGATCTTGAGTGATAACCACATTTTCGATAGAAACTGTGGTAGCTTGTGGGACCATAGTAGAATGGGCCATCTGGAGAGGAAGAATCGAGTGAGAACAAACCAAAAATTGGTCTAAAATGATGGTGACACTACCGGTAGTACAAAAAAAAATGGTCTAAAGGTATCGTATAGGTAACATACGTCTCAGGAATTTTCGATGCCATAGGTTGATCAGCACTCACTCCTATGTTGTTGTAAAGATCTCGTACTGTCAAAGGGGTGAAACCAAGATTAAAAGTTATGGTAGTGTGAGTCAGGGTCCTAAATGATTCACTTTGAAAAGGTGGATCCTCTACTCCAGATCCTGTGCTAGGTCCAATAGGTACTTCAATATTCTCAACAACAACAATTTCCCCTAACGAGTTCATCAGAAGAAAATGTGGATCTCGTCTAATACTCAACGATGGGTTTGGGGGAAGTCGGAAATCCTCTAAGGAATCCAAAACAATTCGAAATCCTTCTAAGGAGTGTGTGCTTCCAACTTTATACGCTACTTCATTGTTGACTACTCCCTCGGGAGAGCCTTATGGTGAGTTAGGAAGGAAAGGGAGGTAACCTTACGAATATTTTGGGGGTATCCCTTGCATCCTACATGAACGACGAAGGCAGATGTTGGCTGAACCAAGTAAAGAACGAAAAAAATCTATGGCCAACTAGGGAAACAAACAACACTCACTAATAAAATCTAGAAATCAAGCCAAGCAAACAAACCTTCTTATTTTGAAGTCATTAGTTGGTGATGAAATCCAACATCGCGAAGTCAAGACAAGAAGGGGTTGGGATAAAGCGTGTGGAAAAGTTACGTTGATGACCTGCTTAGTGGACTTACACCCTGGTGCAAGATCCCACACATAATCATGGGTATACCCTCCAAGGAGCCTGAGTGATTTTGGCCAACGTCAATTCCAGGTATCGTGAAGACTTGCTCCTCCACAGTCACCTCGTGTAAAGACTCTAGAGATATAGGATACTAATTCTACCAACTACAAAAATCATGCCTAGGGAAATAGTCAACAGTTCGATCCACGTGCAAAGGCAGGGTATCTAGCCCAAAATCAACTCAAGAGGCTCCCACACATAATCTTGCGTATACCTTCAAGTGACCCCTAATAATATGTGCAATATCTACACCAACACCAACAAAAAAGGGTGAGTAACTCTACAAGTCCTAATGCAACCTCGTGATTGACCCTTGTGTTAGAAGGGCTTCCCAGGACAAAATGTAGCAATTGGATTTGAACTTTCCCTATCACAAGATGATATTGTGTGTTTTGATGCTTTGGAGAGTGTGCCTTACAACCTATTCCAAATCTCTATCCTAGCTAATTTTGGTGAAAATAATTCCTAGCAAATAAAAGTTGCTAATACATTTTAAAGTTACACTATGTTTTATAGGTTGTTGTTTACTCCAAAGGGAGATGGAAATGAAACTAATGAAGTTGTGACCTTGACCCAAGAAAATGAAAGAAGATATGAATGTGAAAATTTTCAATTCAATGAACTCTAATTATAGTAGGGAGAAGTTAGTATTTTTAAGTAAAAAAATATACGAATTGCAATTTCCTAATTCTGAATGAACACAATTCCAAATAATCATGAACTACAACATTTTCCAATTCTTCTCTTTAACAAATATTTTGAATGCAAAAAATTTCTTATGAAAGATTACTAAAAAGAATAAATGAATTCAGTTCTTCCTTTCCCAAATCAAATCAGGGATGCAATGATGAAAGGAAAACATGATCCAAGAAAATCAAGACATTCTTAACACAATTCCCAAATCAAACTTGTAATATAGAAAAAAATGAAAATGATAAGAAAGTTTTTGTCAAATAAAAACAAAAAGTGTTTCTCAATAAAAAATAGTATGGTAAGTGAAATCAATCCAAAACTTTAAATAAACCAAAGACCCTTTGTCAAACAAGCACTCAGATCAAGAACCCGATATTATATCCTTGCGACAAAGATCAAAAGCAAAAAACTTGCAAAATCACAAAGAAAGACTTTCAATCATTGAAAACCAATCACAAACAAGATTTAAACTCATGAATCAATCAAACACAGGCATCAGAAGTCCACCCTAGGCCTCTGAGGAAAAATTGGGTGAGAAAAGACAAATTGACTCAGTCCAACAAATCCTACAAGAGTCGTTGCAAGCTAGGTGTGGGACACAATGTGACGAGCAAAGGTTGTCGCATGCTACTAGCAGGGCACAGTGCGACATCGTCACAATGGATTGGTCAAGCATGATGCAATGTCTAAGGGTCGTCATAGGCTGCCAATATGGTGCAGTGCGACAATCTCTATAAATGAGGAAAAAATGGGAGAAAGACAAAAAATCTAATTGAACATCCAGACCCAAGGAGTCCAGATGGATCACCCATAGACTCAGAGAGTAAATTTAACCAAAGGAAGGCAGGCTAAAAGAAAATGGGAAGAAAAAAATAAAAAAGAAGTTGAATCCCCAGTATGGTCACCAATTTTGTTATTGGATTAATCGATAAATGCAGACATAAACAGATCTCCCTAAATCCACCCGGATCTAGAACAAAACAGAACATAATATGACGCCTTCCCTAAGTTCTAACTATTGAGTTTACTAATTAACAAGAGATAAACAACATACCATTTAAATGTCATTTTGTCCTACCATTGCCATCCTAATTCCACTCCGGTGCTCCTTTTATATTGAATCTTCAAGGGAATCACAAGCCAACCAAAGTGAAAGCAATAAAATGAACTCAACAAGAACCTATGTATGTGATCAAGGAATCATACAATAAAACAAGACAAGTTTTATGGGAAAGAAACATATCATTGTATCATATTAAAATGAAAGCGGAGATAACAACCAAAGCCTTGATGTCGCAAGGTCCCCTTTTGATGGCCCTTTTCTCCAACACACACACTTTCTCCAATCTTGAATGAAGAAGATCCACAATGACTTGATGAGCATAAATGAGGCTCTCAAGTATGAACTGAAGTAGAATTCTCCATCCAATTCTTAGCATATTCTACCTTAGTATTTTCCATGACATATCTCTCTTTATAGAGGGGAAAGAGATATGGTTGAGGAGATTGGGATGATCCCACCAAATAAGAGAAGCGAGTAAGATCCAAACCATTTGAAGGCCACCTCACCCTCTAGAAGATCCCCTTCTAGAACTTTCGTGAAGTTTGACTTTTCCTTGGCTTTTGACATTGTCGCACTCTAGCTATAGTGCAGGCTACAGAGACATCGCAGTCCACCTCTAGAGCAGGGGTCAATGATCAGGCATCACTGCACCCTGTGTCTTTTGCAGCCTGCAACGACCCTCCTTAATAAGATTTTTGAGAAGAGAAAGCCAATCACTTTCCTCATGGAAAAAGACCCTTTTTGGGAACATGAACACATGTTTTCAATGGATCAATGGGGTGACCAAAATAATGTGTAACACCACTGACGCTCCCAGGCTCAGCCGTATTTTTCCTAGTGCATTTCTATCAAGAACCTCCCATTCTTCATCCTTCATGGCCCTCAACTTCTTTGCTATTCCACCCAATGGTAGAAATAAAACCTTCTGATATAAATAATCTTCCCTCTGCATCTTCCATAACTAGTAGTTTGGGCCGTTAAATTTATTGACCCTAAACTTTCCATCTTTCGCCATTGCTCCCACTCGAACCAGGAACCCTCTTTTCTCGCGAGTTACCTTTCACTCTGATACTAGTTGTTAGAAAAATGGGATCATATAGAAATAAAATCAAACAAATGCAGAAATAAAACATAGAAGATATACAATACAATAGAGACAGAGATATATGTGGTTCACGTAGTGTGGGCTACGTCCACCAGAGAAATTTCTAGGTCCTTCCTTTATTATTATCCATCAAATGAAGGGATACAACCTATAGCACACTTATTGTAACTTCCTCTTCTTTCTCTCACAGTATCCTCTCTCATAATACAATATTCACAATACATGTCCCTAATAAAAGAGGGTTTCCTTGTAGGGAAAAAACCCCTAACAAAAATTTTGTCGTCATATCTGTGACCTTATAATGAATGGTCCATATTTACAATGAAATTGAAATATACGTTTACAAGGAAATTTTTCCTTCAGGGGGACCTCTTTCCCCCTAACCCCACAGAGGGGGTAACCCCCCTCTGCAGTCCCCCAAGTGGAGGAGTGTACATTCTTCCGTGGTGTAAAGTATTCATGGGGTATAAACACAACTAAAAAAAAAGACCTAGGAATCAGGAAGATAATTAGGCTTCATAACCAACATAACGCTACTGACTTTGCGAACTCGAGAGCACTTCAAACAGAATGTTGAGTTGGATGTTGAGTAAAGTGTTCCTGTGGAGTTACTCCATCATGTCCCTTCACATATCAAATATGATCTTGAGGTGTTCTGGTGCCAGGAAGCAAATAGATTGTGAATCTCAGACCAAAGCTGAGGTGGGCATTGGAGGCTCAAAAGGGTGGTCAACCAAAGGATTTTCTTCTTGGATTATACAAGTCGCCCCTTCCATGGAACACTCTATAGAAAAGGCAGGGAGACAAGTGCTAGGCCAGTCTTGGGGGTCCAGGACTGTGTAAAGGAGGGAATACATTGAAACTGTAATTGGTTCTTCTGGAATTTCCTCCTCTACATAGGCCATTGGACGCGATATTTTCTCCCTGTCATAGCGAATCAGTGAGGTAGAAGAAGCCTAGGAAAGCTTGCATATGCACCGCTTCCTAACTGCATAGCTATACCAAGAATTTCCCCTATTAGGATTTCCACACTCCCATGGGATTGTGGTGAGGGAAAACCAAACTAAACTTATCTTGAGAAAGCGCAAAGCTGGGAGAATGGAAGGAGCAAAGCCCAAATGCGAAATATGAGTTAAGTGGGAGGAGCCATAAAAATACTGGAGGTGTTGGAGGGGTGTCAAGGGAGTTGAGGTGACCTTGCACATGCCTCCCATACCCATCTTCATCCCTCTACCATGGCACACTAAGAGCTCCATTAAACCTACGTGAGGGAACAGTCCAACCTGCACACAAGCCCATTGAATGTTGTCCTCCATTCGAGATGTGAAGGAGAGGTTGGCGGTAGGATTAATAAATGTCATGGGATGCATGGGATCAATGTGTTACCCCATCCGGGGGAGGGAAGTTACTTCAGACTATGTCCATACACTAGCACAAAAACGGGGAAGCTGGGGAGATTCGAGCATCCAATTGAATCATCTCCTCCTTTGAAACTACTCCTTCATTAGCTAGGAGATATGCTACCTTGTTTGCTTCTATTTTTACATGAGAAGGGATTAGAGTGAGGTTGGGTTGTAGGAGGGATCTGAATTCCTCTAGTAGTCCTAGAAGCCACTAGCTTGGGGATACTTTTGAGGGGTAGGAGTCATGGAATAGGTTTGATATTAGCAGGACTATCACTTCGGATTCCCCTTCAACAATGAGCTAATTGATGTTGTGATTGAATGCTAGTTCGATTCCCTTTATGAGAATCTAAAGTTCTGTTGCATTGCTTGTATTGAGCCCCAAGTTTCCTGTTGTGATGTATAGAATCCTTCCAACATTGTCTTGTAGTACAACTCCAAATCTTGTTGGTCTTGTATTTCCCTTCGAGGACCCATCAAAATTTATTTTGACAAAACCTTGATGGGGTGGGGACCAAGAGGAGTTTATGCAAGAATGTTTGGAAGAGATAGAGGGGTCTTGGTGGGGGAGTTCAGGGATAGTCAATTGCCATAACAAGATGATGAGACTTTCTTCTGAAGGATTGCATTGCATGTCATCTTGTGTGTAGGGTTCAACTCTAAGTGTTTCCCAAATGAGAGTAAGGATATTTTCCCAAGTAGTGAGGGGGAAGAGGAAATGGGATCAAAGATTCTTTTATTTCTCTCTTTCCATATTTTCCAAACTATGTATCCTGGTAGAAATTTCCATATGTGATCTAAAATTGGGCTTTGATAGGTGATCAAGTCCTAGTTTTCAATAGTGTTGACAATACTTTCTTTGTTTCTATTGGAGAGATGCATTATTTGTGTTTCCATGTCCTATATTACTCCACTAGGAGAGCATTGATTTAAAATGTGCTCCATTGTTTCCACCTATTCCCGATAGAGAATACATATAGAAGGTCCCCAAAATCCCCTCTTTTGGAGGTTATCCTAGGTGAGTATGTGGTTCTAGGCAATTAGCCAAATGAAGATGGAGATTTTTGGCCATAATTTAGGATTCCATATTTTACCGTAGATGTGCTCTTTTGGTTGCATGTGGTAATTTTCATGAAGGTAGTAGGATTATTTTACCGATAAGTTTCATGTTGGTGAGTGTCCCCTCCCGAGGATGTCTGGTTCTTCATTGATGTGAATCTTCTGCTATGAGGCAAAATAACACCAAGGTTGTGTGTTGTTGTATTCTGGTATGTTGAGTTCATGGGGTTGAGTCTTCCATATGCACCAAGGGTGGCATTGAAATTTCTCCTACCAAATGTCCTTTACATTCAATGTACACATGAATTTCATTTGCTTATGTAGGGGGAATATCTCTTCCATAGAGTGCAAAGGTGGCAATTGCTACCAGGAGTCTTGCTAGAATAAGGACAACTCTCTATTTCAAATCTCCCATAAGGCATGTTTCTGTATGAGAGGGAGATTGCACCAAGCTGCATTCCATATATTGGATCCTTGAATAAGATCATTTAGTCTGATCATGAGGTCCTCATTAGTGGTTGATGCATATTTTATCCTCCAGAATTTAGCCCATAAATCCGAGGGATGTTTGAGCCAACACCACCAAATTGTTTCTCCCATTATGCGATTGAGCTTTCCCGGATCCCTTAGACCCAATACCCCCTTTGATTTTGGTCAACATATTTTATCCCAGCCTACTAGAGGCCATTTCTTGTCCAGGTGGTGACCATGCCAAAGAAAATTTCGTTGGAGGTTTTTGATGGATTTTATAATTGGATGTGGAGCTGGAAAGGTTGTAAAGAGGTAGGTCGATAGAGCTTGAAGAACATATTTCAGAAGGACTAAAGGGGCCGCTAGGTTGAGAGAGAAAAAGGTCTAATTGTTTAGACGGTTGGAGATGGATAGAAGGAGGCTATCCCAAGAGATGTTGCAAGTGGTTTCCCCCATGAGGTGGATACCAAGATAGTTAGATGGAAGGGAGCTCTAGGGGATACCCAAAAGTTTCAAATGTGGGTTTGGACCGCCAACGGGGTATTGAAGAAGAAAATTTATGACTTTTCTAGGTTTAGGGAGGTTCCTGAAGCTTCTGGGAAGTCTTTGAGGATGGACTTGAGCTTGTTAGCCTCCTGGGTAGTGGGGGTATTCATCAACAAGGTGCCATTCACAAATTGATTTTGGGAGGTTGTCGGGTGGATATTGTGAAGGGGTAGTCTTTTGAGGGAACGGTCGTCTATTACGGCATTAATTTATTAGCTTAGGCCTTCGACCATTATGACAAAATGGAAAGGGGGTCCCCCTGTTGGATTCCTTTAGTGGGGGAGAAGGACTGGGAGGGAACTCCATTAAACAGAATAGAGAAGAAGGTTGAAGAAGTGATCTGAATGATCCAATATATCCAGGATGTATCAAAGCCATAATCCTCAAGGAGAAAGTGCATGTATTTCCAACTGATTTTGTCAAAAGATCTTGAGAGATCAAGTTTGATGAGCATACATGGGGTATGAGTTTTTTTGAGTGAGTGTATTACCTCATGCGCAAGGATGACACTGTCCATGATAGAGCACCCCTCCACGTAGCTTGATTGTTCCTTGGAGATGATGAAGGGCATCACTGGTTTGAGTCTTAGAACTATTACCTTCGTGATGATTTTGTAGATTGCATTGCGTAGGGCAATGGGGTGAAAGTGGAATTAGCATGAAGAAAGTGGGTTACCCTCTCTTCCTTTGGGATTAGCATGAAGAAAGAAGCATTGAAGGCTGAGCGAAATTTTCCAGATGTTAGGGATTCCTCTACTAGCTGCTAGACTTCTTCCCAGATCATCAACCAACAATAATGAAAGTAACCCTTGGGTGGGTTACCCTCTCTTCCTTTGGGATTAGCATGAAGAAAGTGGCATTGAAGGCTAAGAGGAATTTTCCAGATGTTAGGGATTCCTCTACTAGCTACCAGACTTCTTCCCAGATCATCAACCAACAATAATGAAAAAAATATTTTGTAAATCCATCCGGTCCCATAGTTTTCCCCAGAGGAATTTCTTTAACCACTTGATCAAATTATTCTTGTGTGATCGGTCACATTAGAGTTTCATTATGTTCCTTTGTGATGAGGGAAGGGATGTGCCTAGTTATCTTTCTTATAGATTGTGTTTTGTCCCTTATGGGTTTGAGAGGAGGTCTTTGTAGTAATTTACCAGTTCAACTTCTATCCTTGCATGATCTAGAATGTGGTTTCCCTGGGCATCCTCTAGTTGGGTGATTCTATTGATTTATCATCGATGCACCATGGAGCGGTGGAAGAACTTGGTGTTCCTTTCCCCCTCCTTGAGCCATTGTACTCTTGATTTCTATCTCCATAGTATCTCTTCTTATTTTTGACGCTCATCTAGTTTTTCCTGTAGCTTTGCTTCCTCCCTTGCAGAATCTACCATCCATCCTTGCAAAATGAATACTTGTTGCAGGTCCTCTAGGAGTTTCTCAATCTCCTATTTTTTCTGGAAGATGTTACCAAACACGCTCTTGTTCCAGTTATTTAGATGTAATTTGAATTTCTTTAGAATCTGCTGGAACTTATACATGCATGTGCTATGGGATATTTCTTCCTGCCTCCACCAAGATGTGGAAAGTTCCTGAAAATATAGGTGGGTGAGCTAGAACTTTTTGAAGCGAAAGGGTTTAAGCTTGGGTGTTGCTCCTGTGTATAACCAAAGAGAGACTGGCCAATGATCTGAAACTGATTTTGGGAGAATGTTGTCTTCTAACATTGGATCATCAAGTATTATTGATTCTGAGATGAGGAAGCGGTCTAGTCTTCTTGCGACGTGAAGGGGTCCAGATCGTCGGTTGGACCAAGTAAATATTCCATTCCTGGTTTCTATGTCTATAAGTTTTAGCTGGTCTATTAGTGATCTGAACTTACCACTGTCTTGTTCCATTCACTTTGTTCCTCCAGTCTTCTCCTCCAACATGAGAATGATTTTGAAGACTCCCCCCACTATCCAATGTGGATATCTTAGCATCGTACTTATTGTGGATATATTGTGTAGAAAAGTATTCTTGTCCTAGGCATTTTTTGGTCCATAGGAATTTGTGAGAATGCCATCTTTGTTGGATCCTGAGGCTCGGAAGTGGACTGTGAATGTGCCAACCATGGAAAAAGGTTGATCTATTATGACCGTAGCATGGTGCCATAGAATGGATAAGCCCTCGACAACACCATTTGAGTCGGTGTGAATGGAGTTGCAATTCCTCCAGCATCTCTGAAATATTTCCTCTGCTACATCCCCAACACATTTCATTTCCTATAAAAGGAGAATTTCCAGATTCTCTGCATGAATACTGTCTTGAAGGGTCCTTTGTTTGGACCTTCCATTTAGTCCTCTAATGGTCCAAGTGATGATCTTCATCATGATGAGTTGGGTGGGGGATAGAAGTAACCTTCCATGATACGGTGGATCTGTCCCAAGTTGAGCATATAGTTTCCTACCTCTTTGATTAGTTGATGTGTTGATTTTCGGCCTCTGCGCTTTGTTGGGCCTCAGAAATGTCACATTTATATCCTCTTTTCCTTCACCATTCCTTACATTTCATCGTCCCATTAACCTTTTATCATACCATTTCCATAATGATACTTGGGTTTTCCCTTATTATTTCCCATTGTATTCATTTCAGTATTATAAGTGAATTTGTGATTAAATATTAGGAAAATAACATATTTTCATTATATATCAAGGTTGGATGAGTTTGATGATGTGTGCAGGCATATGTGAAGATTTCAACAAAGTCAAAAATTACCACCTAGCCTCAAATTCGAATTTCATCTTCAAGCTTTGAAGATTTGAAGAATATTTGGGACAATCATTCAAGCATATTCAAAGGAGAAGATCATGGAATATTTGGATGGCATATCTTATCTAAGATATGTGAGAGACGTGTCGAGGATTTGAAGGGATCATATCTTATAATAATAGGAAAGTAGTTGAGAATGGTTGAGAGAATAGTGGATCTGTAATTATGACACTCTTCAAGACTCTCATGTATATAAGAGAGTGTTCTCTCTTCATGAGGGCCATCAAGTTATTCATGGAGAGATTAGCTTGGAGAGTTAGAGATCATGTAATTCATAATTTAGTCTTGTAATTAGGAGAAGGGGATTCTTAGCTTTGATTCTTAGCTTTGTTATTCTTTCATGCTTTGTCATTTGACTCTTGTAATATAATTTGAGATTGATATATTGTGTGAGCTCACATATGTCTTTTGNACCACCTAGCCTCAAATTCGAATTTCATCTTCAAGCTTTGAAGATTTGAAGAATATTTGGGACAATCATTCAAGCATATTCAAAGGAGAAGATCATGGAATATTTGGATGGCATATCTTATCTAAGATATGTGAGAGACGTGTCGAGGATTTGAAGGGATCATATCTTATAATAATAGGAAAGTAGTTGAGAATGGTTGAGAGAATAGTGGATCTGTAATTATGACACTCTTCAAGACTCTCATGTATATAAGAGAGTGTTCTCTCTTCATGAGGGCCATCAAGTTATTCATGGAGAGATTAGCTTGGAGAGTTAGAGATCATGTAATTCATAATTTAGTCTTGTAATTAGGAGAAGGGGATTCTTAGCTTTGATTCTTAGCTTTGTTATTCTTTCATGCTTTGTCATTTGACTCTTGTAATATAATTTGAGATTGATATATTGTGTGAGCTCACATATGTCTTTTGCCATTCAACTCTTCACATGTTGTATTGTTTTCCTAGATTATTTTTTTCTTTCCTAGTTATTCTTTCAATGATTTCCTAGATTAATTTCATTTCAACAATTTAGATTAGATTACTTCTACTTTAGTCCTGCATATATAATGCATGTGCTTCGTAAGCCTACAAACCTCAGATTGAAAAAATAAATAGTTGGGCAAGTACTAAAACGGAATTAAACGACAATATTTCCACCTAACATTTTGGCATCGTTGTCGAGGAAGAACGATGGATTGAAGTTTAGTTTGATTTTCTTGCAAGCGTAACTAGAGTGTGAATTTCAATTTCAGCAAGTGTGCTTGATTTTTGCAACTGTGAAGAGGTTTTCATGTGTTTCAGCAAGTATCATTTTCAGTTTTTTTATTTTGATTTGGGTGTTGTAAGAACCACTTTTGCAATATGATTTAACCATGAGTGTCATCTTGGAAAAGCTCGCTAAGATCCTGGCGAAAACTGAGATTTCTTCTTCTTAGGAAGAGGAGATCTCGACAACAGACTAGAGCTTAAATACTCCTCCAGAAACAAATGAGAAATCAACATCTGAGGAACTTGAGGAGGACAATGAGGAGTTGTAGAAAGATCTGAGCGAGGAAAAATGTGCCTATGAAAGAATTATCGAGCAATGGTTCCATGTAAGTACTCGATTAGCTCCATTTTTTTATTTTTATTTAGAAAGTTTGCAGTCACAACAACTAGATTCATTCATTCTCGTAAAATCCTATTTTTCATTTGAAAAATTGTCATTGAACATATTGTTGTTACTATTACATGAATGGCTCCACTGGAAATTTGCCTACACGTAACTAATTTTTAATTCCATTTAGCGTAGAGTAGGTAGGTTTTAATTTTTAGTTTTTCTTTTACCTAGAATAAGTATGCTCTCCTCCATGCTTCGTGAGATCGCGAGGATCAAAAAATACGAATGATTTTGATTTCAGGAATGAATGTCTTTGCGTCCATCCTTTGACCTGCAAATAAACACAGTAAAAATAAATAAAAAATTGTAGAAGAATAAAACACAACGACAATTTTCACGGTTACACCATGCTGATAAATAATTTTTTGTTTACATACTATTACAACATGCTAATACAGCATGCTGATACAATGAAAATTGTACATGCTAGTACAACAACATTTTACATGTTGTTACAGCGAAATTTTACTGTAACATTGATTAAATAATAAAAACAGTAGTGGCGTTAGGATAAAATAAAACAAAACAAAAATAATAATAATAATAATTGTGTGTTCATCCTGGACCTACAAGTATAAAAACACAAATGAATAAAAACAAAACCAAATTTTACATATTGTTACAACATGCTGAAATAGTAAAAATTTTCTATGCTGAAACAATGAAATTTTTACATGCTGAGACAGTCGTTGTTACAATGAAATTTTACATGCTATTACAACAAGTTGTTACAGCGAAAAAATTTCATGTTGTTGCAGCGAAATTTTTCATGCTGATACAGTGAATTTTATATGTTGAAATAGTAACGCTTTTTGCTGTAACAGTGATTAAACAGTGTCATGCTTGCGCTCTTCTCATTTTTAACTTCCAGTCTGGTCCATATTATTTATTATTTTTTATGCCATCCTTTTTCCAGCCTCATCCTTTCACATTCAACCCTACATGTAATAACCTGCCAATAATCAAATCATCAAAAGCTAAAGCTCTTGTTTAGAAACCCAGCCAAATAAAAATAATGATAAACGTTGATTAAAAAGGTCAAAGAATCAACTAAAATTTCAAATACCGATCATGGTCTTTGCAAATTTTGGTTGTTACAGCTCCCTACCATTTTTTCTTGTATTTGCTAAAGTCTAGTGGGAATAAAATATTTCAACGCTTATTAGTCTTTAAAAACTACAGAAAGATAACCTTTATTCGCTAAATTAAGAGGGAGATCTTGTAACAATTAAACACGATATTTTTCTTATTTTCCCATAACATATTACCATGAAATATGGGCCACATCCTAACTGTGTAACTATTATTGATTATCTTTTGATATTGTTATGATCAAACTGAATTTTTTAATAAATTTGCCCAACGGAATTATCTAAATTGAGATATGTTCCCAATCTTATTGTTGGATGTGCATCAAAATTTCTTTGTCAAGGTAACGGATGCTCAGGTTTCACTTAATTCAATCAAAAAAATGGTTTGATCATAGATTCATGAGCTCTAGGTGGCTGATCACAGATTTGTAAGCTAGTTGTTCATGTTGGTGATTAACCAACTGTTGACGGGCGAAATTGATCGCTCGTCAACTAGAGGAGTGAATCCGGTCCGTAGTTGTCTACCAAACCCAATTCGTTTGGATTAATCCACTCTGACGGGTTTAGTGGCTCTGTTGGCCAATCTAAGTCCTAAGAAAGTGAAAAACAAAACTAAAGAAAATAACTTAATGAAAAACACTCGCTGAAAACTATATACAAATCTAAAATATACTTACAGTTTACTAACTAATATTTATAAAATAGCTCTACTTGTTATATGTACAATATATCCAAATGATTATATGTCTAATATATGTCTAACATTTACAAAATGAAAATTTTAATCTAAATCTACGAAACTCAAATATGGATTGATTTATGACAGCAAAACTATCATTCAATCTTTTTGATTTTTTTATAACTTTTACAAACAAGAAAAGAAAATAGCAATTGTCCAATTAAAAAACAAAGATAACAAACAATACAATATAGTTAGACTACAGGAAATTCCTATATTAATTAAACTAATGAAATAAAACGAGGGAACTAACCTGTAATCGCATCTCCCATTTGTCCTGCATATAGTATCCAATTTCATTGTTTGATGAGGTAAACCGCATCAAGTATTACAAACGCTTCTTGTAAACGTGAAGCAACAGTGATTGAATGCTAATGACATAACATATAAGGAATTAGTGACAACAATTCTATGATTTCACAAATGGTCACACTGAGAAAAATCTGGCTGTGAAAATTTGTATATAAATGTTCAATGAATAAAGAAGATTAATCTTCTAATATCAAATTTGAACAGAGTAATTACTGTATGTAATATAAGGGACATAAAACACGGACATCATATAAATTTCATCACATCAATCTGTAATAAACCATGATATCTAAAGTAGTCACAATTTAATTACAGATCAAAATGACCAAAACTTGAATAAAAATACGATATATCGAAGCTAAATTTGTACCAATATCAACTTCCATTCAAGTCTGTCAATCATGAATCAATAGTTTTTTCTCCCAGGCAGCGATGGTCTTTAGTTTACAAAATAATACTTTTATATAGGTTACAGGATCAAAACGTTTCCTATGGATATCATCTATTTTGTTCCAAAAATTGTGGGGGATGCAACCTCCCAGATTCTACTTGATATCAAAACTAACAGACTATTCTAAAACAACATAAAAAAATAGCATGTTGAGAGTTTCCACCAGTGGTTCAAATCTCCTCTAGAAATCATAGGTTCTTGAAAACACATAAGAATAAAAGATTTCAGATGCATTTTCAGTTATTAAAACAAGTAATTCGAATTTTAGTAACTAGCTACAGAATCTCACGAGTCTGTAGCTAGTTATAATTATAACTAGAATCGTATTTTATTGAATCAATCAAAACAGACTAGAGGTAATATGTGAAAACAAATCATGTATTCTAATTTAAAAAAGACAGAATCGTCCTAAACTTATATTTTAACAATCATACCTCAGATTAAGGGATTCGACTTAATCAAGCAATCTTTGAATTCACAATGGCAGTCGTTGCTTCCACGTTCTTAAAAACAATAGACCCTGTGGTTTTTTTTCGTTTATCTTTGGTTTGAGCTATGGATTGTAGTCTGCCATTCTCTTTCGTTAGCAAATTCACCTGGTCTTCCAAGGATTTTATCCGAGACTAAATTAAAGGCACGTCTTTGTAATACCTATCAATCCATGATCGACATTCACTACATTGCGGCTGAATAGACTGTGTATTAGCAGTGATAGTGTTAACAGGTGGGGAATTTTCCATTTGACCTGTAGGTTCACTACTGAGTTTGATTCCAGGGAAATCAAGATTATCTTTAAGACACGGTGGAAGGTTTGTAACATAATCATAGGGTTTACCAGAGCAGAGTCCATACGAATATGGATATTCTTCAGTTAAAAATCTTTCAATTTCTGAATCAGAATCTTTGCTTAACACAATTGTGTTTTGGTCTGTACAGGTCTTAGGTTTAATTCGGGCACATCATGAAACCCAACGAGTGGCTCTTTTACTCTTATAATTGATATCAACATTGCCTTTACACTTTTTCTTTGCGGACTTTTTAACAGACTTAACACCACCTTTGGGATACGAATCTGGTAGAGTGTCGGGTTGGGTAGTGTTAGGATAGGTCGAGGGTTCCACATTAGAAATAGGATCACAGGGAAAGAGATAAGGAGGAGGGATGGTAGGCTCGATGAGGGTTTCTGTGACGACAGACTTGTCAACCTATCCTATTTCACTGTTAACAAAGCCATTTCTTAACAGGAAGGCATCCCAACAATCATCATTTAATTTCAACTGATGTATGATAATAATATTGATCAAACAATGGTGAAACAGGCTAGAATCAGATTTTTTCCTTTTAAAATGCTTTGCCATTTTTTATAGACTTCGAAGGAGAAAATAGGGCATGTTTAGGGGAAAATCGATAAAACTCATGAGAAAAGACAAGTGATATAAGAAAACCAAACCATATCTCCCCTCACAGGTAACGAACTGTTTGACAATAGCTAACAGATCATGCCATCTAGGTTTAGGAGCTTAAATGGGCATACCTCAATCACAGCTGGTAATCCTCCTTGAGGTGAACAACAATGACCAGGGAACCTCTTCAACCTTTGAGTTTTTAAACCACTTTTGTCCCACCGCTGGAAAACTGGTGGCTTGGCTAATAAAATATTCGTTTAACTCAAGCTGGACGTCTCCTATTTTAGCTCTGCAACCATCAAACGTTAACATGAATTCTTGAGCAACTGTTAAATTAAAACCCTCGAACTTTTCAACAAACACACGCCAACCATTCCTCTCTAAGTCTTCTATGGCATTATCAAACGATAACAATGTTTGGACACTGTTGGGCTCAATCCTCACCACAGGAGCCATGGCTAATAGCTAGGAACCGACACGGGATTCGATGGTAGGGTTTGACAGAATAAGCACAAAGCCATTTCCCCGAGCTTCCCTAACGTCATGCAAAGACAACTCAAAATGGTAGGCAGGAGTGTTAATTGCTATGCGTGTGAGAAAAGTCGTGTAGATCGAGGCCATGCAAAACATAATACCACGTTGTACTTGGAATGACACCTCAGCATAATGGTACACACAAAGATCATAATAGTTGAAAACAATCGTATGCATATCCACGATTTGATCACAAAATCAATATGTCAAATAAACAATTGAATCAAATATTTTATAAATTAAAACCCCATTAACATTAGTCGAATGCTAAATGGGTGGTGGTTTAATACATATGTAACCAAGGTGTGTTCAAGACCAAGGGGTTATAACCATGGAAACAACCATGTTCATAACAAAATAAGACAAATCGATGATAAACCATATGAACATTAACCCTTAGATGAAATCAAACATGAATTCTAGCTGTGAGTTTTCATGCTCATAGTCATCAAAACAAAATTGAAAAGTAGGCACGTAAAAAGCGATGAGTAACAAGCGTTGTTTAATGAAAAAGATTGTGACAAGTGATGAGAATTTAAAAACCCTGTGTAGGTAGCTTGTAAAAATAGAGATTAATATGGCTGCCAACAATGGCGACACACTGGTAGAAGCAGTTATCTCTACCAAACGAACGAGTCCAGATTAGGATAATCAGAAAAAACTTCAAATAAAAAACAACTAAGAAACTGTTTGAACATCATTGTTAATTATAAAACATTCCAGTTTCAGATTGCTTGTTATTTTAAAAGACAAAAACTAATGACAATCTCGACAAAAGAGAGTCACGATGTTAAGGTTAAAATCTTCAATACTGTTGACAGAGTCGTTGCTTCTAGCAGACGTCCATAGCCTTGACAGGGATTCCATTTAACCCACTCCGATATCTTTATCCTACCAAGAAGTTCTAGATCAGAATGAAGGACATTTAAGGTCAAAAGATTCCATATCTGAGAATTTTCATATACCTGACATTGCTTCACTGCCAGCATGCCTGTTCAGTACCCCGACGAAGTTATCTTGGCGTCATGCATGCATTTACCTGCTGCCAGCAAACCTGTTTAGTATCCCGGTGGGTTTACAAGCACTTCCCACAACTCTCTGAAGGTTTATTTAGTTTTAAAGATATTTAATAGAGCGGGGTGACACTGGAAATCCTGATTTTTGAAAATATTTTAGTAAATTAGAGACCTTGAGGATATTTTTTTTTTAACTATCCTTCATTAAGATATAGAGATAGTTTGTTAATAAACTGACTTTCGATGGCGAGGAGACATCTCTAAGTTGTTCTCTTAAGGAACAGGGACAGCGTAAGAAGAAATTTTTATGGATGATCGTGAATAGATTCATTTACATATTGAAATCAAGAAACGCTTTCCAAACAACAAACTTTCTTTAACATGGCTGCGAACTTCAGAAAAATATCATAATTGATGTTTTAACAATCTTCAGTAGTTATTTTAGAGGGGAAATTTTTATGTTCTCTTTGTCTGAAACAGTTCATAGTGCAGGTATGTGTGTCTGAAAATAAAAACTGATAAGCATAAGGGAAGAATCAAAGAAAAACAGCAAAGAAAAACAAAAGGCAAGCAAAACAAAAATATTTACACAGTGTACATGGGAGTGTCATCGGGTGAAATACCTTTTTAGAGCTTGGCCATTTACCAGATAGGCGTCTGGTTGTCCCTCTAAATTCTGTAATAGGAAGGAGATGGTACCCAATTTCTCAGCAATCAAGAATGGTCTTAGCCACAAGTTCTGAAACTTTGTATTCTCTCCTTTTCCCTCATGCAGTTTGTCCCATTTTAGGACAAGGTCACCTACCTCAAAATTTCTTTCAGAGGCAGAATTGGAATCAAACCATCTTTTAACAATGATTTGATGTTGATCCAATTTTTGTTTCACTTGAGCCCTCACTTCTTCTAATTTTAACAAAGCGTTAATTCAATTCTCCAAAGGGGGACAGTCCTCTTCTTGTATTATCTGCGACAACTGTAGAGAGGAAAGGAGAATATGTGGTGGAATAATTGTCTCTCTTTCATAAACGAGAAAGAAAGGTGAGTTACCACAACAGTTTTTGGATTCAGTCTATCAGCCCATATTGCATTTAATAGTGCATTATGCCAATTTTTATGGTTTTTAGAGACCATTCTCTTGATAATTTTGATCAAATTTTTATTAGTTGATTCTGCCAATCCATTGCCTTGAGGGTAATAGTTTTCAGAATATTTTAGTTTAATTCCTTTTTCTAGATCAAAATCACTCATCTCAAGAGACGAAAAATAGGAAGCGTTATCAAATAGCAGGCAGTCGGGGATACCAAAACGAGTAATAATATTTGAATTCAAAAAATCTATTACCTGACTGGTATTTACAGCTTTTAATGGGGCAACTTTGGACCACCTGGTAAAGTAATCTGTGGTTGTTATGATAAACTTATGTTTCTCTGAGGATGGAGGATTAATTGGACCTATAATATCTAGACCCCACTGCTGAAAAGGGGAGTCTACTGAAATAGGTTGCAGAGGGAACACTGGTTTTTGTATTCGTCCGGATGATTTCTGACAAATTACACACTTGTGACATAAAGCATGAGCATCTTTAAAAAGTGTGGGTTAGTAGTAACCTGCTCTTAATACTTTATGGGCAGTGGTATCTCCACCAAAATTCCCACCAGCTTCTCCTACATGAAATTCCAATAAGACCTTTTCTGCTTCATCTTTCTCAAGACAACGCATTAGTACTCCATCAAAATTTTGACGAAACAGAATACCATTAATCAACTGAAAGGAAGCATATTTTAATCTTAGCGCTCTTCCTTTTGTGGGATCCAGGTGACGGGGAGCTAACCCATGTTCAAGACAAAATTTTATATCATCATACCAGGAGCTAACAAGGTTTTGTGCATAGCAGATTAAATTTTGGTAGTGCTATCCTGGATTCAACATATCATTTTCCTCTTGTTGTCCTGCAGCTGAGTTAGCGACTAACTTGCATAACCCTTGACCTCTCACTATTTGTGCTGGGGCGATTTCTATGTCATACTCTTGCAAGGATGTGACCCATTTTTCCCTTTTTTCGCCTAGTTATTTCTGTACTAACAGATTTCTGACAGTCAGTTAAGGGACAATGATTTTCATCCTAGATTTCAAAAGATAAGATCGGAAGTGCTTTACTTCTTTAAAAACAACATAGGTTTGCTGATCTACTATTGAGTAATTAATTTCTTTCCCTTTCAAGGCTGAGCTCATAAAGGCAAATGGGACTTCATTGTTTTCAGCGTTCTTTTGAGTTAGGACAGCGGCGTAAGAGCGGTCATAAGCGAATGTGTAGAGAGTGAAGTCTTGCAAAAATTCGGGGCTCATTAGAGATGGAATGTCTATTATGGCCTTTTTTATTGAATTAAAAGCTTGGTTTTCTAAAGGTTCCCAATGGCATTGTACATCCTTTTTTATTAGTTTTTGTAATGGTCTAACCATTTCTGAAAAGTTGGGGACGAATCTCCTGACAAAGTTTATCTGAACTAAGAAAGATTGCATAGACTTTTTTGATGAGGGAGGGGGGAGTTTCGAAATGAATTGAGTTCTTTCAGGGTCGATAAGCATCCCTTCGCTTGATACAATAAATCCTAAGAGATTACCACTCTTCTACTGTGCAGATAGATTTTTTAGGATTCAAAGAAGTGTCATACTTACGACATCGTTGTAGAACGGATATTAAATGAGCTGGATGATCTGCTTTGTTTTTCGAGAAGATAGTAACGTCATCCAGGTAAACTACGACAGATTGATTGATTAAGCCTCAGAAAGCGATGTCCATCACTCTCTGGAAAGTGGCACAAGGATTTATGACTCCAAAGGGCATCTTCCTATAAGCATAGGTGCCCCATGGAGTGTGGAAGGTGGTTTTAAGTTGATCTGGAGGGGACATCAAGACTTGGTTATACCTTGAAAAACCATCCAATAAGGATAATCTTTCAGAACCAGATACCTGTTGAAGGATATGTTCCATGGGTGGGATAGGATAGTTGTCTTTATCAGATGCTCGATTAAGATTTCCTAAATAGAGACCCATTGTGTGTGCCTAACTGGGAAGATTATCTTAGTGTTCAGGATTTTATTTAATTCCTTCTTGATAATTGGTTCGAGTTTTGGATGCATTTTCCTTCACTTTTGTTGAAAAGGTTGGGTTTGGGGTTTCATAGGAATAACGTGTTGTATGATTTTAGGATCAAAGGGTTTTAGGTCGTTGTACGTCTAAGCAAAAACATCTTTGAATTCTTTAAACAATTTAATAAACACTGCTTTTTCTTGTTCAGAACATCCCACCCCACATTAATGCACTGTGGATTGTCTTTAGTTCCCAAGTTTACTTTTTCATACGTTAAATAGGAACTATTTGTTTTACAGTTCACTGATTTTTTGAACTTGTCTTGAAGATCGTAAAAATTTTCTAATCTAACTACAGATTTTGGGATAGAATTTACCATGTCTAATGAAGATTCAAGAGATCTTGGATCTGGTATTACCGTAAAGTCATGAAAATTTTCGTCATGAGTACCTTCGTCAATTACTGTGCCCTGGAAAGTTTCTTCCATATGCAGGAAACTTATAATTTGTTGATCGTCATCGAAGACTCTCCAATTCATGATGTTGTCGGGGACGAATGGTCTGAACAATAGTTCGACGGAGAATGCATTCGAAGATAAGCCTTCTGCAGAGAAACATTTCGAAGCTACATTAGCTAACAAGTCAACTTCCAAATTATTCAATCTAGGAATATAATTTATGTTAAATGCAGAAAACTTATTCATCAAATTCCATACCCCAGATTGGTAGCTTTTAAGGTGCGGAGATAAACAGTGGATAGAATTTTTTACCTGTCTAACCACAATTTTCGAATCACCAAAGACAGTCAAATTTTGAACATTCATATCTAATTCTTTCCTGAGGCCTTGCAATAAAGCCTCATATTTTGTTGTGTTGTTTGTACATTCAAACTCTAACCTGCACGCAATTAGGGTTTTGTTACCTGCTGGATCAATAATCATGCAGCCTGCACCAACTCCTTCCTTGGATTTTGACCCGTCAAAGTAAAGAGACCATATTTGATTTTTGTCAGGTGCATGTGACCATTGGGTAGAAGCTGTTGGCTGCATATATGTCAAAATTTCAGACTGTTGTTCCGGGTTAGTGATAGCAGAAGTTTCAACCATGAAATTGCCGAAAAAGATATCCATCCCTTGTATTTCGGGTGAATCAGCAGAAGGTGTGAATGGCTCATTGGGATCATTTAAATCTGTCACTGTGAACTTTAGGTAACTTTCACGATTTACCTTGATTCTGTTGGGATTTCCATTCTCGAGCAGTCATAAGTGGGACCAATCCGTCACAAAATAGCCATGTAGTTGTTCTGACCAGTCTCTGCTTAAAAACAAACCATAAACTTCTAGGATATCTACAACAATAATATCAATCACTTGATGAACTTTAGGGTTAGACGACAATCTTATAAGCACATTTCTCAATTCGCCTATAACTTTAACACTAGCTCGATCAAGCTAGATGATCTTCAAGGTGGATGGTTGAACTTCAGTATTAATCTTCTGACACACAAACCATGGCATTACGTTAGATGACGCTCCTAAATCTACCATACGGTTGTGCATGTTCCTATTGAATATTTCAAAAGTTAACAAAAATGGAGGGACATTTCTGCGAGTACTAATGGTGGAAGCTTGTTGCTTTTTACTCGCGGACTCTAAAACTAATTTATCTACATTTGTTACATTATTTACAGGAAGGTCTCTTTTCTCATGAGAATCAAAATTAGTCTTGGAGAAGGCCTTCTGAGTAACTTTGGGGCTGTTTTGAAAACCTTCGTTACTTCTTGGATTGCCATTTTTGTTGTTCTCTGCAATATTCTGTAGCATTTTTTGTAGAAGAAAAGGGAATTTTAATAATTCGTAAACATAAATATTAGCCCTTAACTTTTTTAGATCTTCAACCAAATCATAATCTAATCTTGGGTTTACATAATTATGTTTAGTCTCAATTGATTTGGATTGTTTTGGGGGGAAATTCATAGTGATTTCAGAAGAAGACTTGCTTGTTGTCTTACTCCTAGTATTGTAAGGATGCATTGTTTCGAAATTAGCTTGAAAAATACTATCCGAGAAATGTCCAAAAATGTTCGGAGAGGATTCATCTTCTTCTACTGTCTCTTGTTCAACTACTTCCTCAGGGATCTCAGGAGGCATTGAGTTATCCTGTGCTTCTAGAATCGTTTGAATAACGAATTGCAGGCTTTCTAGATTTAGGCCTTCAGTATTTGAATTAGGTCGGTTGGTGGGAAAAGGCTTCCTAAATGGGGGTTTGTAAGGCCCTTTGCTCGAAGAAGCTTCTTCAACCGTCCTTTTCAAATCTATAACTTGATTAGACAGTTTTTGAATGACTTTCTGTAATTTTTCTAAGTCCGAGCTTTCAGGTTGGGCTTTGTTTTGGGAAGGTCTAGGGAGGATTTCAATTTTCTTTTTGGAAGATGAACTAGTCTCTATTTCATTGCTAGTAGTGTATTTTAATATAAGGATGTCTTTCTCGATCTGACTGGCCTCTTCGAAGGCTTCTAACAATGTGGCTTTCTTAGATCTCTTTACCCAAATAGCTATGCTTTGATGTAAGGCTTTCGTATAATATACTATGACAAGATTCCCAGAAGGCATCAAATCCGTAGGGATTCGATTCTTTAGTGTTAATAACCTTTGATTAAAGTCTTTGATCTTCTCTTTGGGGTTCATTCTTAAACTAGAAATTTCCATGACTAGAAATTCTGGAGACTTGTCATCTCCGAACTTCTCAAGAAAACATGATTCAAACTTCTCCCATGACACGATGGTGTGGGGATGTTGGGCAAAGTACTAGGTAGAGGCATTTCCCTCAAAGGTGTAGGGAAATAATCTACAGACTATGTCTTCGTGCTCGACACTACAGAGTCTAATGGCTAACATAAACTTTTTGATGTGATCTTTGGCGATCTGTTTAGAGTCCGGGTCAAATTTAGGGAGCCATTCTCCGGGTGTTTGGGTAAGGGATGTTGAGGCCCAGGTATGGCCACTGCATCTTGGTCGAGCCAGGGCCTGGCAGGATTGTTCTGGTTGGCCATAGGTGTGGGTGGTGTCGAAGGTTGGGATGAGGAACTGCCTTCATCAAAAGACTCTTCTCCAGAAGAAGAAGGATATTAAGGAGGTGGTGATGGTGGTATACCAGATCCTCCTGCTGCAGGAGTGAGGATTGGATCTGCAGGGTTTAAAGTAAGCTCAGTGCCTCCAAGTTGTTCTCTGATATCAGAGAATCCTAATGGTTGGTCCAAAGGTTGGTTTGGTTGTATTAAATGGGTGAAGGCACTGTGTGTTCTTATGAGAGATTGACTAACAATCTCTTATATGTCACCACCCGTAGGATTTGGGGTTACTGGTTCAACTGTGATCTGTAGATCATCGTTTTATGTGGTTACTATTTGAGGGACAATGTTGTCATTTGAATGACTTCTAGTCACTATAGGTGAGTGGGTTGGTGGTGGAGGAGTCTTATGAACACCTCATGCCATTAATAATTTTCAAGCCCTCCTTCTAGCACCATTTGTTGACGGGTGAAATCGACTGCTCGTCAACTAGAGGAGTGAATCCGGTCCGGAGTTGTCTACCTAACCCAAGTCGTTTGGATTAATCCACTTCGAAGGTTTTAGTGGCTCCGTTGTCCGATCTAAGTCCTAAGAAAGTGAAAAACAAAACCAAAGAAAATAACTTAATGAAAAACACTCGCTAAAAATATATACAAATCTAAAATATACTTACAGTTTACTAACTAATATTTATAAAATAGCTCTACTTATTATATGTACAATATATCCAAATGATTATATGTCTAATATATGTCTAACATTTACAGAATGAAAATTTTAATCTAAATCTACGAAACTCAAATATGGATTGATTTATGACAGCAAAACTATCATTCAGTTTTTTTTATTTTTTTTATAACTTTTATAAACAAGAAATGAAAATAGCAACTGTCTAATTGAAAAACAAAGATAACAAACAATACAATATATTTAGACTAAAGGAAATTCCTATATTAATTAAACTAATGAAATAAAATGAGGGAACTAACCTGTAATCGCATCTCCCATTTGTCCTGCATACAGTATCCAATTTC
>SNQJ01S0033329.1:108883-135664 GCA_010110895.2 Picea sitchensis | reverse complement strand
ACATATGTCTTTTGTCATTCAACTCTTCACATGTTGTATTGCTTTCCTAGATTAATTTACTGCTTTCATAGTTAGTCTTTCAATGCTTTCCTAGATTAATTTCATTTCAACAAATTAGATTAGATTAGTTCTACTTCAGTCCTACATATATAGTGTGTGTGATTCGTAAGCCTACGAACCATGGATTGACAAATTAAATAGTCGGGCAAGTAATACAATGGAATTAAACGACAATATTTCCACCTAACAGTAGGAAGAATATGTTGTTGCCAATTGAACACAGGAAGGCGAAGATAGAAGCAAAAAATAATATACTTCTCATGAGTGGGAAGGAAATTATTGATGAAGTCAAGAAAGATCAAGAAATGTTGTTTGTTGTGGTGAGAAAACCTAGATTCATCTTGACCAATACTTAGATAGATGATCTACCTGAGGAAATTCAGGAACTGCTCGAGAATTTCACTGATATAGTGGTGGACGATTTGCCTTGTTTGTTGCCACCCATCAGGATTATAAGACATCATATTGACCTTATACCAGGAGTGAGTTTTCCAAACAAAGCACCATACAGATTGACCTCGCAGGAGAATGAAGAGGTTAAAAAGAAAGTCCAAGATTTGATGGACAAAGGGTTGATTAGAGAAAGCTTGAGTCCATACGTTGTACCAACAGTGTTAAGTCTGAAGAAGGATGGCGGATGGAGAATGTGTATAGACTCAAGGGCTATAAAAAAAATCACAATCAGGTACATATTTCCTTTACCCAAGATGTATGACTTGATGGATTTCTTGAGTGGAGAAAGGTTTTTTTCAAAAAATGATTTAAAGAGTAGATATCACCAGATTCGAATGAGGGAAGGTGATGAATGGAAGACAACATTCAAGATGAATGAAGGACTGTATGAATGTCTTGTCATGCCATTTGTCTTGACGAATGCGCTAAGTACTTTTATGATGTTGATGAACAAAGTCTTGAAAGATTTTATTTTTAAGTTTGTAATTGTGTATCTTGATGATATACTATTATTCAGTAAGACTAAGGAGGAACATTTAAGGCATTTAACTTCAATGATGAGGAGGTTGCAGCAAGAGAGGTTGTTGATAAATATGAGGAATTCATCTTTCATGAAGACAAAACTCATTTATTTGGGTTTTATGATCTCTTTGAATGAGTTGAATATGAATCCAGAGAAGGTAAAATCAATCAAAGAATGGTTATCACCAAGTAATATCTTTGAAGTTAGAAGCTTCCACGGATTAGACAGTTTTTATAGGAAGTTCATTAGAAATTTTAGTGGGATTTGTGCGCCAATGATGGACACAATCAATAAATGACATAAAAATTTCCATTGGACAGAGGAAGCAAAGAAATTTTTTTGAGTTGTTGAACGAGAAAATAACTAAACAACTAGTTCTGGTTCTACCATATTTAAGCAAGACATTTCAAGTCAGATGTGACACAAGTGGAATTGCGATTGGAGCAGTCTTAAGTCAAGACAATAGACCAGTTGCATACTTCAGTGAGAAACTGAATGAGGCCAAAATAAATTACTCCACTTATGATAAAGAGTTTTATGAAGTCATACAGGTGCTAAATAAATGGAGGCACTACCTGGTTCCAAAAGAGTTTGTGTTGTATAGCGACAATCAGGCCTTACAATTTATAACTAGACAGGAAAAACTGAACCAGAAACATGCAAAATGGGTTGAGTTTATGCAGAACTTTACGTTTGTTATAAATCACATTTCTGGAAATGATAACAAGGTTGTTGATGCATTGAGCAGGAGATGTTTGATTCTGCAGGAGTTTCAAGTGAATACCTTAGGTTTTGACAACCTTAAGGAAATGTACAGAGATGACTCAGATTTTAAAGATGCTTATGAAGCATGTGAGAATATTGTTCTGAGAGACAGAAGCCAATGGATCAGATATTTAATTCAGGATAGACTATTATTCAAAGGAAATCAGTGGTGTATCCCGAAGAGTTCTATGAGAGAAAACCTTTTGAAGGAAAAACATAGCGGGAGATTGGCTAGACATTTTGGCCATGATAAAACATTTGCGCAACTGAGCAGTTTGTATTACTGGCCAAGAATGAGGACAGATGTGCGAAAATTTGTGAACATATGTAGAATCTACCAGCACATAAAGGGGAAAAGATAGAATATTCGGTTGTATCAACCATTTCCAATACCAGAGAGGTTGTGGGACATGGTAAGCATGGATTTTGTGTTGGGACTGCTGAGAACTCGAAGGGGGTGTGATTCCATATTTGTAGTAGTCGATAGATTTTCCAAAATGGAACATTTCATTCCATGTCAGAAAACCAGTGATGCAACACACATTGCAAATCTGTTTTTCAAAGAAGTTGTTCGACTTCATGGGTTACCTAAGAGTATTGTTTCAGACAGAGATACCAAATTTGTTGGTTATTTTTGGAGGACACTATGGAAGAAGCTGGGGATGAATTTATCTTTTAGCTTATCATATCACCCTCAAACGGATGGACAGACTGAGTTAGTCAATCGAAGTTTGGGGGACTTATTGAGGAGTTTGGTCACTGAACATCACAGTCAGTGGGATCAGATTCTGCCACAAGTGGAATTTGCCTATAATGACTCACCTAATAGGAGTACCAGACAGATCCCATTTCAGATAATGTATGGAATGCAGCTAAGAGGAGTGTCTGAGTTGAGGAACTTAGAGAAAAGTGAGTTCAAGAGTGTTGGAGTGGAAGATTTTGAAGCATAAATGTAGGATATCCACAGTAAAATCAGGGAGATATTACAGATTTCTAGCCAACAATACAAGTGATGAGAAGATCAACATAGAAGAGAAATCCAATTTGAAGTGGGGGATTTAGTCTTAGCACATCTCAGAAAATAAATGTTTCCAAGGGGAACATATAACAAGCTAAAGATGAAGAAGATAGGACCGTGTAAAATTTTGAGGAAGTTTGAGGCAAATTCTTATGAGATAGAATTTTCAGATGATGTGGGCATATCACCCATATTCAATGTAGCATATTTGTATCCTTACAGAGAAGATGAAGCAGGAGGAGAATATAGTCAAAGGGAAATTCATTGGGTCAAACAGATGCCTGTAGTCGAAAAGTCACAAATGGAAAATATCATTGACCAAAGAGTTAGTAATAAGACCCAAAGGAAGACATATTTTGAATATTCGGTAAAGTGGAAGGGACACATGATTGAATATGCCAATTGGGAAAGTGAAGCAGATATCCAGAAACATGGACAGACGGTGTAGGAGTTCATGGAGAGGAGTCCATTAATTTTTCATCCATAGGAGTATGATGCAGGAGCATCGCCAGCTAAACACAAGTGGAGGACAATTAGATATGCCAACACGCATTTTGAATACATTTGTTTTGAATTTCAAAAGAAGAACAATTAATGTAATAGCTAGAAGGTTGTATTTTATCTTAAGGCCGCAAGGAGTGCGTGCAAGATTCCCCAGAATCCGTGATTTTGCAGAAAGAATCAAGATCAGGAAGGATAGAGGCTTGGAAGAGTTCAGAGGAGAAACAAGGGTCGAAGTGACATCGTGGAAACAAGATCAGAAGGTTGGTGCCGAGTTATTTGGCCAAGAGCCATTAAGAGCCTGGACAGACAGTAGAAATCCTCGGGGGGAGAAACGTCGATATCCGTGGGTCGTTGGATCTAGTAAATCTGCGAAGAGGATAAGGATTGAGAGTCTTTCAACACTCAAAAGTTTAGGAGAGATAGTAAGTCGCCTATCTAAGGGAATATCGAACTGTTGATTCCTTTTCTTGGGAAGGATAAATTGGGAATCAGAAGCTAGAAGGGAGAAGGAAGTCAACTTCCAAAGTCATGAACCACGAAGATCTGATTCGTGAAAAGAGGATATGGACCATTGAATCACGATATTCTTAGATCGTTGATCTGAGGTAAGTGAAGTTGAGAGTTTTGACCTTGAGAAAAGGGGGGAGAGATACTTCTTGAGTTCCTGATACGTGAAGTCCCATAACACTCGGAAGTTATACCTAGGTCGCAGCTGGAAGTCACATCAGCAGAGGATAAAGGGAGGAGATAGTGATCGTTAAGCTCTAGTTTGGATTTCGGGAATTGGAAGAGTCAGGGAGACTCACAATAGAATACCTGAGGTCGTGAAGTGTGAAGAACCTTTTAGTTAGGCTTGTGGTCACTGCCAATGGTCGCGTGATGGGAGCTTGCACCTAGTGCTTGTTTGCACGGGTGGAGTTCAAAAAAGGGGACCTGTGGTTTTTATGTGTTGAAGGTTCCGACGGGGACCAAGGATCCATTTCGACTTCGAAGAGTTCGAAGATCCATAGACCAGGAGGTCAACGGACCCTGCCAAGGTAGGGGTTCTTCATCATAGATCAAGCTCATATGCCACGACCCCTACCTTTGTTTTTACCCTGTATGGTCCAAAGAAGCGAGGTTGGAGATTTTATGCACCACTCCTCTTAATAAATGCATGTCTGTATGGTTGGAGCCTCAAGTATACCAAGTCACCCACCTCAAATGTCCACTCCACTCTATGCTTATCTTCTTGTACCTTTTTCTAATTTTGTGTCATTTGCAAGTGGTTTTTAGGCTCTCTGAGGATATCCCGACTCTATTGAATCCAATCCTATACCATAGGATATCTATTTTCACCGAAGATAATATCCACAAATGTGAGGGGATCATAGTTGTATAAGGCCCTGGAAGGTGACATACCAATAGACATGTGATAGGTGGTGTTGTAACAATACTCTCCCAAATTAACCCACTTAACGCATGCCTTTTGTTGCCCTAAAACATAATTCTGAAGGTAGCCCTCAACCCACTTGTTGACTATCTTGGTTTGGCCATTTGATTGAGGGTGGTAGATAGTATTGGGGGTCAAGGTCATACCTACCAACCTGAATAGCTCCTACCAAAAGGTGCTCATGAACCTATTGTCCCTGACACTCACTCTGGTTTTGGGTAAACCATGCAACTTGAATATCTCTCTGAAGAACAAATATGTAACCTGTGAAGCATTGTAATCTGTGGCAATGGTGAATAAATGTGCAAATTTGGTTAGTCTATCCACAACCACAAAAATGAAGCCTTTCCCTAGACCTTGGGTAATTCCATTATGAAATCCATTGATATACTTTCCCATTTGTGCTCTAGAATGGGGAGTGGTTGCAATAAACCTCCTGGATGAGTATGTTCATCCTTGTTCTCCTGACAAGTGGAGAATTCCTTGATATGGTGCATCACATCCTCCTTCAATCCCTTCCATATGAATCTCTCCCTTATCTTCCTGTATGTTTTGACAAACCCTTGATGCCTTGCCAATGGTGAATCATGAAATTCCTATAATACTAGTCTTTTGAAGGTTGGCTCAGGAACAAGGAAGATTCATCCCTTGTTGTATATGATATCATCCACAATCTGGAAGTTATCATCATGTACCTTCACATCCATCAGTTCACAAGAAAACTTGGTTTTAGAATATTCCACCAAAAGGTGCACCTTCCAGTCAATTGAAATATTTGTCATAGCATAAACTGAAGGTGTTATGGATAAAGAATCAACCACCACATTATTTTTCCCTTTTAAAAGTTCAATGTCAAAGTCATAGATCTAGATATTTCTAACCCATTTATGTTGTCTTTCATTTAGGTCCTTTTGGTCCAAAAAGTACTTGAGGCTATTATGATCTGTCTTCACAACAAATTTGGCCCCAACCAAGTATGTTTTGAAATTATCCAATGCATGCATGATGGCTAACATTTCCTTTTCATAAATGGTGTATAGAAGTTCAGGGGCCCTCAGTTTTTGGATCTCATAGGAAATCGGGTACCTATTTTTCATAAGCACTGCTCCAATTCCCTCTCCTAAGGCATCACACTCCAATATGAATACCTATGAGAAATTTGGTAAAGAAAGTATCAGACAAGTTCTCATTAACTTCTTTATCATGTCAAAAGTCATATATTCCTCTTGGCTCCACTTAAATGTTCCCTTTCTGGTCAAATCTATCAAGGGTGCGCAAAGCTGGGAGAATCCTTTGACAAACCTCTTGTAGTAACAATAGATGCCAAGGAATCATTTCAACTCAGTAACAATCTTGGGTGTTTTCTAGTCAAGTATGGCCTATATCTTTTCTTGGTGCACTTGTACTCCTTTCACTCCAATGATGTGTCCCAAATAAAGAACTTTTATCATCCCAAATTCAAATTTGGATTCTTTATCATATAAGGATTGTCCCTCCATGATGGCCAAGATTTGATCTACATGTTGAAGATGATCCTCCCATTTTTTCTATAAATCATCAAATCATCAAATAAGACTAAGAGGAATTTCCTCAATTGCATGTTGAAGACATGATTCATGCAATATTGGAAGGTGGTCAGTGAATTAGTTATCCCAAAGGGCATAACCAGAAATTTGTTATGACCATAATGACATCTAAAAGTTGTTTTGGGAACATCTTTCTCCCAAATTTTGATCTGATGGTAGCCAGAGTGCAAGTCTATTTTGGTGAAGTAGATAGCCCCATTAAGTTCATCCAATATCTCATCAATCCTACGGATGGGGTATTTTTTCTTGATAGTATTTTTGTTCAATGCCCTGTAATCAATGCACATGTCCATTGTCCCATATTTCTTCTTTACCAACACCACTAAATATGAAAAAGGGCTAGAACTTAGTCTGATGTGGCGCATGTCTAAAATTTCTTTGATAGACTTTTCAATTTTATCCTTATACTTTTTTGGGTGTCTATAAGGAGTAGTAATAGCAGGTTTTGCTCCTTCTTCCAATTCTATAATATGCTCAAACCCACTATCTGATGGTGCTACTGGCGGAATGTTCAAAAACCTTGATGTTCTTGTCAATGATTTTTTTAATGTCTTGATAGTAATGAGGATGCCATTTCTTGTCCCTATGAATTGATATTATTCATTCTACTGCATATATAATGTCTTCCCTCCTGAAAATTGCCTGCATGCACTTTGCAGTCACCACTCTAGGTGTATTACATGTCATCCCTCTGAGCATCTCCTTTTTCCCACTCTCTTCATTGAAGGACATCGCCATGGTTTTTTAGTTCGTGGTGATAGGTCCCAATGCACTAAGCCAGTGAACTCCCAAGATGATGTTAGTATCTGGTAGGTCCATCAAATAAAAATCCTATGCTAAGTCATGCCTTCCCAAAGTAAGTTTTATCCCTAGAATATAGCTCCACACGAAATCCCTCAAACTCCATTGTAGGTATATTCCTTCTTTTTAGTAAGTCTGAATATATGAAGTTGTGTGAATCTCCCCCATCAATGAGTATTGAAACCTCTCATCCTGAAGGTATTGAATTTAGGCACCCCACTAATGGATGTTATTGTAACCTTATTGTCTATTACAAGGTCGAAACCTACTTCTTCCCCTTCTTCATTCTCTATAGACTCCACTCTAGGTGGATTTTCTTCCATGTTGTGGATATGGATGAAGTATTATTCCTCCTCAGCATAATGGGCCTTGCCCTTACCCATGCATTTGTTCCCTTGATCCCAAGGTTCCTTGCATGTGAAGCACAATTGCTTCCTCCTAAATTATCTCCTACTAACCTCATCCATCCTACCTTTCCCTCTATCAACCCCCCTTGGTTTATGGGTGGTCTAGGGGAAAAATTAGTTTTTGATGTAGATCCCATCGAGTCCCTAGTCCTACATATGGCCTCTTTTAGGTTGGAAGGCTTAAATATTTGGTGATTAAGTTGGAAGGTGCCTGAGACACATCTGGCACCATCATGAATATATTCTGAAACTCCTCTATATATATCTTTGGTGACCCAGTTTGTCTGAGTTGTGTGAGTTCCCTGAAATGTAGCTCTGCATCTCCTTGATCAAATATTTCCATAAGTATCTGAGTGAACTATGTGTAAACAGTGATATAGTTATGACCCAAGGTAGTCAAACCATGATACTACCAGTCATGATATTTTCCCTACAAGTACATGGTGGAAAACTTGATGGAATCCATCTCCCTCATGGGATTAATTTGTAAACAGGTGTCTAGCTTCTGCACCCAAGCTTGTGTAGTCACCTTGGAAGACCCATCAAAGTATGGAATCTCCATCTAACTTATCATGTGCTCCAACTCATTTCCATTCCTGTGATAGTTTTTGGGTTTAGCCCTAAATTTGATACCACAATATTGGTCCAATGTAACCTGTATCCTAAATCCTGCACTCAATGATTCATATTCTCTGGCATATTCCTCAAAGTTGTCTTTTATTTCATTGAAGTGGTTGTCATGTGACTGGCCATTCAAGACCGTAGGAATATAAGGTCTAGGAGTAACTCTATTGTGTGTTTTCCCCCTGGAAGTTCCCCCCTCCAAAGCTCTATCCCTTTGTATGGAAGTGAAGATCCTTCTCATGATAATGTATATTTCTCCCATGGGACCCACTAGATTTATTGTTTGCATAAATTCTTGGGACATTCCCACCATGTGTCATCTACAACAGGAGTTGTGCAAGTTTTTCTTGGTTAGCATTTATTTTTTCCAAAGTTTCATTCATTTCAACCTATTCCCTGTGCATTGTTTCTTGGTTCTCTTGTATATGTTTCTCAAGTGTAGACTGTGTATTTTATATGGAAATTTTCATCTCCCTTGTTATAGTTGCTAATACACGTGGCTCACTGTCCTCACCTAAACCTTCCATTTCTACCTCTAGTTCACCTGTCTGAATTCTACACCTTCCCATATAGATACCACTGAACTTATGCATGCGCTAATATCCAAAATTTGGGAGGATTTAACGATCTGATACCACTGTAATGTTCCCAAGATGATTTTTTGCTCAGAACCAAATATTGTTTAACTGTTTGTTATTGTTTCAGTCTGTTATGCAGGTTTTTTGTTGGCACAGGGGCAGACCCAGGGTTCAACACTTCAATAGCACACCAAAAAACCCTAACTACTGGCCCTTTCGGCAACACCTGCGAAGCATATGAATTCTCACCCGAGGTAGAAGCAAGGGGGTTGCAGGACTCAAGTGTATACAACCTAGTTGGGACATAGATCTGTGATCACAATACTTAACATATCACTTAGCAATTAACATTCATTAGCCTTTACCCTTATTCACATATTAGGTCAAAACCCTAATTACAGAAAAACACAGTATTCATCAAGATCTAAGCACATCTATCCTTTCAGCACATAGCATCAAAGAAGATCTAGAATTCATTCATATTATTAAGCACTAAATATTCGTAGATCTATCGATCATAATAGTGCACTAAGAAAATACAAGAAAATATAGCACAAAGCACATAACACAAGATATACATGGTTCACCCCAGTGTGGGGCTACGTCCACCAACTCTTCTTCTTCTTTATTATCTTATGCCAATCTTCTTACATGCACAAAACCACAAAACCTTCTCCGCATAGGACAAGAGATCTTCGTGCACCTCACCAGATCCTCCTTCCTCGATCTTGGCACAACACATAGCCTTCTTACAATCACATCACTTAGCTCTGCAAGTTCTGAACACACGGTATGCATAAATCCTACTTTTATCTTACTCTAGCACTTAGCCATCGGCTTACAACTGATTCCTTCTTACATCGCCTAGCTACTTATTTATACATTACAAATGGGGCCTAAACATGGGTAAACCCATGGGTCGACATCCCATACCTGTTACATAAACCCTAATCCCCAAAAATCTTGTAAAGGGGGCGATATCCTGTGATATCCTCTTTGCTTGGGTTCTCCATCTTCGACCAGCCTGTCGAAGTCCCAAAAAGTGGTCAAACATGACCAAGTTTCTCCAAACCTTGGTCAAGGGCCAACATTTGTCTCATCAAGTTGCACATTGAGGGTTTATTCCTTAGATATTATAACATGGATATATATATATCTAAGCATGTAATACAAGAAAATAACAAGATACAAGAAATGAAGATCATTATAGAGCCAACAAATTCAGATATGACATTTATTTAGATAGTAGAGTGATTGTTGGCACAGGGGCATACCCAGGGTTCAACTCTAAGAATGCACCAACAAACCCTAACTACTGGCCCTTTCAGAAACACCTGCGAAGTAGATGAAGTCTCACCCGAAGTAGAAATAGGGGGGTTGCAGGACACAGGTGTCTACAACCAGAGCAAGTGCAAGATGATTCCATGATAACAACACAAGGTAACCTAGATATTCTTAACCACGCTATGTCTAGCTTCGTGAAGTTCGTTATATCTCATGATCTTCAACAGGAACAATAAAAATGCAGAACAAGATAACATATAGAAAATAGCATAGCATCAACCATAAGAACAACAAGATTTACGTGGTTCACCCTCTCCCTAGGGCTATGTCCACATAACTATGTTTCTTGATATAATGGATGAAAACATACAGTTTATCTATGCACTTAGCTGCAAATCTTTCTCTCTCTTTCTCTTTATTCCCTCCCTCTGCACACCCAACTACAGAATAGATCTTTTCACCCAGCTGAAGATCCCCAAATATAAACATACACTTCTAGAGTTCAATCTCTCTAGATCCACACCAACAACACAATAATAGCAAACCCTCTCCACTCCTCTAAACCTCTATTTATCCTTCTATGACTCTTAGAAACCCTAGGTACCAAAACCCTGCCTTTCCAGGACTTCACCAACCTGTCCTTCCTTCTCCTCCGCTAGGTGCTCCAAAGCACCCATTGATGTCTTCTTTTGCTTGCTGACTTGTCCACGATCCATCTTCCTTATTGATTTTTCTTCCTTGATCTTATCATTTAACGACTCACTTTTTCTTTACTTCACTCCTTCTTTTCTTCTTCTTTAACCACTTCAACCCTTCCTCGGCTTGTGTGCCTTCTACACTCCTCATACTTTGTCTTTCTTCTTCTTTAATATTTGTTTTCTTCCTAATACATGACCAAGGGCCAACAGGCCCCCAACACTCACATGTGACTTGTCCCAAGTCACTACAGGGTCAAACCTCCTATATTACTTCGACTGCAGACTGCATGGAGCAACCTGTGCTTTCTTATTTGTCCCTCCCTATCATGTGTAGACTATATTTTTTGTGTTTGGTACCCAATTTCAACTGCACCTAGTACCTAGACCCTTCTTATTTTACTTTTACTGAGAGTTGCAGGGCAGTGGGTTGTCACAATACAGCTTCAATTGGATCCCATTAACTAAGTCATCCTTCCATTCTACATTAAGAGTCTTTAACTTCACAACTCCACTTTTTGTAACATAGGCAACTTCAAATGGCCCAAGCCATTGTGTCCTAAACTTCCCTGGATGCTTCATGAAATTGATGTCGTACAAAAGTACCAAATCTCTTTGTTTAAATGATTTATTCTTGATATTTATGTCGTGGTAAGCCTTTTCTCATTCTTTTTGTACTTGCTAATGAAATCTTGCGATGAACCTTTCTTCCTCCAGTTCCATCAATTGTGTGAGCCTGTCTTGGACATAGGGGTAGACCTAGGGTTCAACTCTAACAACGCACCAACAAACCCTAACTACTGGCCCTTTTGGAAACACCTGTGAAGCAGATGAAGTCTCACCCAAAGTAGCAATGGGGGGGTTGCAGGACACATGTGTCTACAACCAGAGGAAGTGCAAGATGATTCCAGCATAACAGTGCAAGGTAACCTAGAGATTCTTAACCACACTATGTATAGTTTCGAGAAGTTAGTTATATCTCATGATCTTCAACATGAAAAATAACAATGAAGAACAAGATAATAGATAGAAAATAACACAACATCAACCAAAAGAACAACAAGATTTATGTGGTTCACCCTCTCCCTAGGGATACGTCCACAAAACTTTGTTTCTTGATATAATGGATGAAAACATACAGTTCTATCTGCCCACTTAGCTACAGATATTTCTCTCTCCTTCTCTTTATTCCCCCCCTCTGTGCACCCAACTGCATAATAGATCTTCGCACCCAGCTGAAGATCCCCAAATACAAACATACACTTCTACGATTCAATCTCTCTAGATCCACACCAACAACACAATAAAAAAAACCCCTCTCCACTCCTCTAGACCTCTATTTATCCATCTATGACTCTTGGAAATCCTAGGTACCAAAATGTTAGGTACCAAAACCCTGCCTTTCTAGGACTTCGCCGACCTGCCCTTCCTTCTCCTCCACGAGGTGCTCCAAAGTACCCATTGATGTCTTCTTCCACTTGTTGACTTGTCCATGATCCATATTCCTTGCTTCTTTGTCATCCTTGATATTCTCCTTTAACGACTCTCTTTTCCTTTACTTCACTTGTTTTCTGCTTCTTTAACCACTTCAACCCTTCCTTGGTTTGTGTGCCTTCCACGCTCTTCATACTTTGTCTTTATGCTTCTTCAATCTTTTCTTTCTTCCTAACACATGACCAAGGTCCAATAGTGATCTTAATACAATATATCTACAGATTTGGAATAAAACAAGAAGAATAACCAAGATGGAATAATGTCTGCTCCAAAAATCTCCAAAATTGAAGAGAATAGCCTCCAAAGGCACCACAATAAATTGAAGAAAGGGACAATATCAGTTTATTTCCCTTCAAGAGCTAGATCCAATCTCCCTAGTTGAGTTGCACCCTCCTAATTGGCTGTAGATATCCAATATTTTGGCCTCCCTCTTAGAAACCTCCAAATTCTACCAGCATTGCTAGAAAAGTTATTGGGGCAAGACAAACCCCCTGCCAGAGTTTCAAGCTGATTGAAGAAAATATAGCCCCTCAAATGGGTGGATCCTCTTTCTTCAATGCACCCTCCTCCACTCCAACTCATTCCAAGCTCCAAATAAAATAAATAACAGAGAAACCTCCTCCACAATGGGCTAGAAAGGGCACCCTAGACCAAACAATTATAACCCATTAGGCCTTAGGCCCCAAAAACCTCCTCCTCTCTCTAGATCGAGCATTTCTTCTTCATATGGTGGAAACCCACTGAAGTTGCGCAATACCTCTTCTTTTGTTGATTGAGTGGCATGTACCTAATGTACAATGGTGATGGAGGAATACTTCAACTCTGTGACCAATATTGGATCAAGATAGGTGGGATATTTCACCACCAAACTGATCTCTAGGGTTTTTTGTCCCAATACCCTCAAAACATTTTTGTGCTCAAGAGCCCAAGATGAAAAAGTGATAATAATCCAGAATGAAATGAGAGATGCACCCTACTTTCTCTTTTATACCCTGATCTATTTCTTTGTTGAGTTATTTGAACACCTCTTGGGGTTAACTCCTCTATTTTCCTCACATGGTCTTTTCGTTTATTCATTTTATCTTTTCTCCCCAAAGTCAACTTGAAATTATAACATTGTGCTTAGGTATGTACTTTTGGGTTTCTTGGTCCCCTTGATTCATGAGACAATAGTCTAGTGGGGACAACTAGACTACTAAGTTTCTCACACCCTCTTTATCAAGAAGTAGGGGACTGTTGGCCCTTGGTTATGAAAGGAAACGAAGAACAAGGAAGAAAAGGTAAAAAGAGAACTTCAAAGGAGACACAGTGATTGTCCCTGGGTCGAAGTGAGAAAAAGAGAAGAAAAGATGGAGCGAAGTGCGGAAAAGAAAGTTGTTGGATGAGGAGATCGAGGATGATATATCGGCAAGGAAGATGGACCGAGGACGACTCAAGAAGTGGAAAAATACACCATTGGATTCTTTGGAGCACAGCACGAGAAGGAAGGAAAGATAGGATGGCGAAGTCCGGAAAAAGTGGATCAAGTCGACCTAGGGTTTTTGTAATTAGGGATTTGACACATAGGTTTCATCCTAAGGTTGTCAGAGAGGTATTTTAAATGTATAAATAAAGGTCAAGAGGACCTGGGTCTGGGGATTATGATATTGTTATTGATTTATCTCTATTTTTGTGGTGAGAGGTCATTGTATGGTGAGAGAGAAGTGTTGAAGCCTTCTGGTATTATAATATCTTCAGCTGGGTGCGAATATCAAATCCTGCAGCTGGGTGCGCAGAAAGGGTGAGATAAAGAGAGAAGAAGAGAGAGGATATGTTGGCCAAGAACGCAGATCTGAAATGTAATCTTTATCTTAATATATCATAAGCATAGTTCTGTGGACGTAGCCCAAGAGGGAGGGTGAACCATGTATATTTTGCATTGTGTGAGTGATTTATGCTTTAATATCTGTCATTATTATACTGTTATTTTCATTACTGTGTTAGATCGAGATCTATAGTTGCGCAGAGTATATCTCGTTGATAAGTGATATATGAATATTGTGATTGTTGTTATACAAGATCCACTTGATATTCCCCTAGTTATAGACATATATGTCATGCAACCCCCTCATCACTGCTTCGGGTGAGACTTCATCTACTTCACAGGTGTTGCTGAAAGGGCCAGTAGCTAGAGCTTGTTGGTGTGCTATTGGAGTGAACCTTGGGTCTACCCCTGTTCCAACAAATGGTTTCGTTGTCGGGACGGGAATATTTTTAAGGGAATGTCAAGGTGGTTCCCATCGAAGAAAGAGATTCAGAAGTGGATAGAGGATCAAGAGAAGGACTTCGTTGAAGCCCAGAACAAGAACCCTAAACTGAGTACTGAAGATTGGCTACAAAGATACATCTTCACCAACATTCATGAGATCTTCTTTGGAGGGATCCATCAGGAGCTACACAAGTGGTTGTCTAGGTTAGCTGACACACGGTTTGAGATTAGATGTAGACCTCCTATGGTTTGGATACCGACGTCCATCCAGAAGGTTAAGAGAATTGACAATTTTTATCCAAAGCAATAGATCATTGGTTTGATAGTACCATTGGAGGGTATATCACCAAGTTTGTTGTTGACAAAACATAATCCTATAGCCAAGCCGAGAGATACTTTTTCAAAGGACCCAGAGGAAAATTTTTGCACTTTCTGAAGCTAAGAATCAATATTCTCTTGCATGAAAGCCACATATTGAAGATACAGTAGATTGGTCAAACCAGAAAAGGCTAATGTTCAATATCTCACACAGCGACAGCGACATAGAAGCAGGACATACGCGCAGTGGAAAATTATTCTAAGGGGTTCACCTTGAGAAATTGTTTAAGAAAAACTACAAAGAAGAGGATTTCTACAGTGGAGAAGAGGTAGATGTAACCAACGAAGATAATCCAGAGCCCACTAGAACAGAAGAAGGGGAAGTTGAAGAACTGTGCCAAAGCGAGCCAGAAAACTCAGGAACTGCACGGACTACTAAAGTAAGTAACGTTAATCCTCCTATTGTCCCAACAATACTTAGCAGTCAGAGTAGTCAGAACCACCAGAATCTTCAGAGTATTGTTACTAGTAGCTCAACATATACTCAGACAAGAATCCTAGTCAGCTCTATGGAAGATGAAATGAGACTCCCTATCTTTAGAGGATATGGATCTGGAGATCTATATCAACATTGGTTTCTGTGTGAAGTTGTATGGAACATTAAAAGTATCACTGATGAATCCATCAAGAGAACCCAATTCAACACTACGCTAAGGGACCACACACTGAGATGGTACATGAAACTTTTCCAAAGACTGCCACAACCTAAGCCCCTCAATGAGATCAAGAATGTGTTGATTACAGAGTTTAAGAAACCTAAGTCGGAGTCACAATGTATTACAGAACTAAAAGATATTAAACAAAGGGTAGTAGAACCTGTTTGGGAGTTCGACCAGAGATTCAAGACCCTGACAGGCCGATTAACTTTTCAGATCCCCGATGAACAGAAAAAAGAATGGTTCATCATTGTGTTGTTACCACACATAAGAGTCCCTCTGATGTAGAAGAATATTGCATCACAGGCAGAATCCTTGGAGATCACCATGAATCTTGAATCAACACCGATGAGAGAATCTAGCTCAGGCATTAGCCAGATCATGAGCCAACTAACTAGTTTGTATTTATAGGTCGAGGATATGAAGAAAGATAAGGGAAAAGACAAAAGGGAAGATATCTGGTGTGTAAGATGCATATTTGAAGGCCATGATAAGGAACACTGTCCCTTATTTCATGAGTACTTGGCCTCAGGGGCGTCAAGCCCCTTGAAGCAAGTTAACCTACCCTAGTGCGATGTATGAAGAAATAGGCATTGCCCAGATGAGTGCTACTACATGCAGAAGTATGTCCAGACGCCCACAAACTTGTATTATACATTATGTAAATCATTGGGGCCGATGATCGAGATTGTAGATATTATGATCTCATGCATGAAAGGTCAAGAGAAATATACAAGATTCAAGGCAAAGTACAACAAGAAGGAAACACTCCGCGGTACAACTCTCTGGGGAGAGGAAACTTCAATTCTCGCGGTGAATACAAAGGATGAGGAGGAGGAGGAGGTATGGGTCGAGGCCAAAGACAAATAATCTGTTACAACTGCGCATAGCCAGGACATTTAGCAAGGGATTGTCAGAATCCTTGTACAACCTGTAGTTATTGTGACTCCTTCGAGCATGTCATAGAGGAATGCCCTGTGTTGCTGGATAAACTTCAGGAAAGACAAGAACCTCAGCAGAACCCACAAGTACAACTGATATATGATAAACCTCGCAGACCAAACCCTAGAGTCGTTGTTATCACTCGAGGAGGCGCTGCTACAAGAGAAGACAGAGCAGCTCAAGGAAAGATTGAAAATGACCATGGAGTCAGGAAAGCTACAAAAAAGACCCCAATGTTCGATGCTAAGAAAGAAAGACAGATATTCGAGGAGGCAATAAAAGAGTTCAAAAGAGGTCAAGAATCTTCATCAAAGAAACAACCAGAAATCAAAGAATATGGCATGCCTTAAGCGTTTGATCCATCTACATCGCCAACAGAAAGGAAAGAGGTAGGCAAACTCATGAAATTTTTGTGCACTTGTGTTAAGTTGATTCAAGATAAAGGTGTTGTGCAAGAATTACAAGATTAAATCAAGAAGTATGAGCTAGGAAAGATAGACCCTTTACTAAATAGGGGAGTGCACCAAATTGGAAAAAGGAGGACAAATAAATAATTACACTTGAATGCTCAGATAGGAGAGTATGAGATAGACTATGTGGTCCTCAACTTAGGGTCGGAGGTCAATGTCATGACGAAGCAAACTTGGGCACTGATGGGAAAACCCAAGATGATATATTCCCCTATCAGGCTTTGCATGGCTAATCAGCAAGCTATCAGCCCATTTGGACGATTAGAGCATGTCCCAGTGGACATCGATGGAGTAAGAACCTTTGTAGATTTTGAGGTAATTGAAATTGTTGATGATAGCTTCCCTTACCCTACATTGTTAGGAATTGATTAGGCCTTCGAAAATTCTATTATTGTTGATCTAAAGAAAAGATGCATGACATTTAAGAAAGCTATCCTTAGGGTCATTGCACCTTTAGATCTAGATGCGGGTCCACGATATACAGAGCCTATCAGAGAAGAAGACCACACATTTGAACTGGAAAACATCTACAAATTCACATCCAGACAACAGGATTATATCAACCCTACAGCTGACGAGAATCTAAGTTGGTGAATTAGCAACACATGTTCATTTGACTCAGAAGAAGCATTGGAGAACTAGCAGAACCATATGTACGAAGTATCCACAAGAAAATGTGATAGGATAACCAGATAAGTTTGTTGGATTGGCACAACAGTGAGTAATCTACCCACATTTGATAGGTTGAACCCTTTAGAGAACTTCTTATCATAATTTGAGACAAGTGTACCAACACAACCAAGGTTGTTGGCAATGGATGAGGCCATGAAATCCACACCAGTAAGATGGTGGGGAACGCATAAGGGAAACATCACATACTGGACACAATGTCGAACTTTGATGACAACGCGGTTTTCAACACAAGTAGGAAGTTGTGAAGTAAGATACACAGGTCGAAGCTAACCAAAGGACCACATACGCAGCTACAAAGAGGTCTAGAATGATGTTCCTAGAGAACAATGGGTACATAGATTCATCAATACGCTGGATACCACCCCGATTAACTGGTACCTTCAAGCAAAGTTGTGCCTCGTCACTTCAGAATGGGAAGGTATGATCCAGAATTTTATAACCACCTTTTTGTTTGAAAGGAAATTTCCTTCAGTATATAAAGCACTACAGATGGTGAGACAAAAAGAATTTAAGGAGGCCTTTGGCCTCCCTTTGGAGAAAAAAGAGGATGAATGGAATACGCCCCTCCAGAAACTGCACATCTGCTACAGCATTAATGTCGACGAAGACGATGATCCAAGGAAGGTGAATATCGCATAAACAGAAGGCCAATGAGATGTGGAAGGACCAGGAGTGGAACTCCCATTCATTGGACAATTGATAAAGATAAAGAAAGTCAATATTGGGACAGAGGAGACACCAAAGCTTTCCAATGTCGGAGATTACTGGGATGCTGCTACCATTGACAAAATCATAGAATTATTGCACGAGTATCAGGAGTTGTTCCCGACCAAATTCACTGATATGAAGGGTATCAAAGGACCTATGAGAGATATGAGAATACCTTTGAAACCAGATGCAAATCCAGTCAAGCAAAGACCCTACAGAATGAACCCGAAATATAAGAAAAAAGTGAAGATTGAGCTCGACAGAATGGTGGAATCAAGGATTATTGAACCTATCGAGGAGTCAAAGTGGATTAGCCCCATTGTAGTGCAAGATGAGAAGACAGGTGAGATCATAATTTGCGTAGATCTCAGGAAGCTAAATTATGCTTGTCTACATGATCCTTTCCCTACACCATTGACAGACGAAGTGTTGGATAACGTGGGAGGACAAGAAGTATATTTTTTTATAGATGGGTTTTCAGGATACCATCAGATCTACATCACCAAGGAGGACCACCATAAGACTATGTTTTCCACAGAGTGGGGATCCTACCTATATGCAATATTTCCATTTGGATTGAAGAATTCCCCAACCATTTTTTCCAGGGTGGTGGTTAAAGCGTTCAAATAATTTTTGCATAAGTTTTTAGAATCATACTTTGATGACTGGACTATTTTTAGTTTGTTGAAAAATCACATTGAATGTCTAAGGCTAATGCTGGATAAATGCAGGCAGTGTCAAATTTCTTTGAATTTGAAGAAATGCATATGCTTCTCACCATTTGGAGTATTATTAGGTCATACTGTATGCAAGAAAGGATTGTTGGTGGATCCATCCAAGATTGCAATTATAGTTGATTTTCCACCACCTACTTCAGTCAAACAACAACACACTGCACTAGGACATACTGGCTATTACAGGAAATTTATCAAAGGATATGATCAGATTACTGCACCAATGGAGAAGTTATTAAAGAAAGACTGTCAATTCGGTTGGATAGAAGAATGCTAGCAGAGCTTTGACACACTGAAACAAAAGATGGTAACTGCGCCTATTCTAGTCTTTCCAGACTGGAGCAAGGAATTTCATGTGCATGTTGATGAGTCTTCCATTGCATTAGGAGTAGTACTGGCACAACCTAGAGAAGGGGACATTGATCATCCATTGTCATTTTCTAGTAGGAAGTTGTCCACAACTGAAGTTAATTACACCACTACAGAGAGAGAGGGACTATCCATGGTGTATGCGTTGAAACATTCTGCCACTACTTGTTAGGAGGACACTTTAAAATGTTTATTGATCACTCCATGCTAAAGTACCTAGTCAACAAGCCAGTGTTGGGGGGGCGACTCTACATATGGCTTCTACTATTTCAAGAGTATGATTTTGAGATCATAGTTAAGCCAAGAAAAATGAACAAGGGCCCAGACCACCTGTTGAGGTTGGAACATGGCAAAGAACCTACCAGTCTGGAGGATACATTACCGGATGCACAACTACTCAGCATTAGAAATATTGATGACCACTTCGCAGACATAATCCAGTTCCTGTCAACATGAATGGCTCCGAGTGAGTATACAATCTCCCAGAAAAAATAGCTAGTGGTGCGCACTGCAGATTTTTCACTGATAGTTGGTCAACTATATAAAATAGGACATGATGAGATACTAAGAAGATGTGTTATGGAAACAGAGCGCCCGATGATCCTCATAGAAGCTCATGAAGGCATCGCAGGAGGACATTACATAGGGAAAGCAACTGCGCAGAAGGTTCTGCGAGCTAGCCTTTAGTGGCCTACATTACACAGAGATGCTAAAGAATATACCAGAGCATGCGATGTATGCCAGCGAGTTGGAAAACCATCCCGAAGAGATGATATGCCATTAGCACCACATATGACCCTGCAGGCATTTGAAAAATGGTCCACTAACTTCGTTGGACCTACAAACCCGCCAGGAAAGTGCACATGAGCAAGGTATATTATCACTGCGACAAAATACCTGACTAGATGGGCCGAAGCAAGAGAAGTCAAGGACTGTAGTGCAACTACATCTGCGCGTTTTATATTTGATGACATAATAACTAGGTTTGGATGTCCTAAGGTCCTTATGATTGATCAAGGTACACACTTCACCAATAAGATAGTTGCAGCTCTGACTGAAGAATTTGCAGTCTACCATCAGAAGAGTACACCTTACCATCCACAAGAAAACGAAATGGTTGAAGCATTCAACAAGATCTTGGAGACACCATTGACAAAGATTTGCAGCATGAACAGGGATGATTGGGATTTAAGAGTACCAACAGTACTCTGGGCTTATAGAACCACTTGTAAGAAATTAACAACGCAGACCCCTTTCAAGTTGGTTTATAGTATTGAATTTGTTGTCCCGATGGAGTACTTAGAATTGAGATTAAGAATTGTTGCATTTACAGACATGGATGATATTGGCACTGTTCAAGAGAGGATAGCACAATTAGTTGAACTAGAAGAAGACAGATTCATTGCAGGCTTCCATCATCAAGTTCAAAAGGAATGAGAAAAGGCTTACCATGACAGACACATCAAGAAAAAGAAATTCAGGCAAGGTGATTTAGTACTGGTATATGACAGTAAGTTTATCAAACACCCTGGGAAGTTCATAACGCATTGGCTTGGGCCATATGAGATCACCTACATCACAGAAGAAGGAGTTGCACAGCTGAAGATGTTGAATGGAGAATGGAAAGAAGGATTGGTGAATGGGAGTCAGCTGAAGTTGTACTATGACAACCAACTACCTCACAGTTCCAAGTAAAATCATGAGGAAAAGGGTTTAGGTACCAAGTACAGTTGAAACTAGGTACCAAACACAGAAAATACAGTCTGCACAAGGACGGGAAGGAGGCATAAAGCAGAAAGCAAAGGCTGCACTGCGCAGTCCAAAGTCAAAGTAAAAAAAAAGGAGCAAATCTAAAGTGCCTTGGGAGGAGTCACAGGTGAGTTTTGGGGGCCTATTGGCCCTTGGTTATGAAAGGAAATGGAGAACAAGGAAGAAAAGGTAAAAAGTGAACTTCGTAGGAGACACAGTGACTGTCACTGGGTCGAAGTGAGCAAAAGAGAAGAAAATATGGAGCGAAGTGCGAAAAAGCAAGTCGTTGGATGAGGAGATTGAGGATGACAGATCAGAAAGGAAGATGGACTGAGGACGACTCAAGAAGTGGAAAAATCCACCATTGGATGCTTTGGAGCACTGCATGAGAAGGAAGGAAAGACAGGCTAGCGAAGTCCGAAAAAAGTGGGTCAAGTTGACCTAGGGTTTTAGATACCTAGGGTTTTGGTAATTAGGGTTTTGACACATAGGTTTCAGCCTAAGGCTGTCATAGAGGTATTGTAAATGTATAAATAAAGGTCAAGAGGACCTAGGTCTAGGGATGATGATAATGTTATTGATTTAGCTCTATTTTTGTGGTGAGAAGTCATTCTATGGTGAGAGAGAAGTGTTGAAACCTTCTGTTATTGTAATATCTTTATCTGGGTGCGAAGATCAGATCCTGCAGTTGGGTGCACAAGAAGGGGGGAGAGAAAGAGAGAAGAAGAGAGAGGATCTGCTAGCCAAGAGCACAAATCTGAACTATAATCTTTATCTTAATATATTATAAGCACATTTTTGAGGACGTAGCCCTAGAGAGAGGGTGAACCACGTATATTGTGTGTTGTGTGAGTGATTAATGTTTTAATCTATGTCATTATTATACTGTTATTTGCATTATTGTGTTGGATCGAGATCTATATCTGCCCAGAGTAGATCTCGTTGATAAGTGTTATATGAATATTGCGATTGTTGTTATACAAGATCCACTTGATATTCCCCTGGTTGTAAACATCTTTGTCCTGCAACCCCCTCATCGTTGCTTCGGGTGAGACTGCATCTGTTTCACAAGTGTTGCCGAAAGGGCCAGTAGCTAGGGCTTGTTGGTGCGCTCTTGGAGTGTGTTATCACGCCAAGAAACCCTTTGTGGTTGCAGACCAAAGGTGCTTGGTAACTTAAGAAATGAATGTTTTTGTATTTTGTAGATGTGGATCAATGGGATAACTTAATTCAGCTTATGGCATTCAGACATCACAATGGTAATCAAATAGACAGTGCTTTCCAAGATTGGTTAATCAGTAAAATAGCTTTCAGTGGATGAAGAAAAGATTGTTCATAAACCAGTACAAAGTAGGGTTGAATAAACAACTTAAGAAACTATTTATCATGTCATGAACCAAACAATAGGATAACAACTGTTCAAGGTTTGACAACAAGATAACAGCGAAGAAGAAATATGAAAAACTGATACCAAAATGGAAAGAAACCTGTGATCTGTATTAGCAATGAAAGTCTGAGTACAAAAGTGTATTATAGTCTCCAGAATCGAACCTCTGTTTCATATAAAAAACAGGGATTTATAGCCTCTTACAAACAGTTATACAGATCCTAAAAACATGGATCTGTATTTAATAAAGACAACTCAATTCTATCTCAACAACCTGAAAATAAAGTCTTTAACAACCAAACTTAATAGTAGAACTGTCTTCAATCTCCAAAATCTCCATTTTCATCCTTCAGCTCTTGGTATCTACAATGTGGTGAAAAATAGCATGACACCTATATTTGACTGTTTGATTTCCCAACGTTTATGGTCGATTTTTGAGGAAATGGTTTTGCATGTGTTACCAAAATTCTCTCGAATCCCTGATGCTGAACTCCTTGCACACAATCTAATAGCCCACTGATACACTGGAGCCCCTTCAAAACCCGTTCGGAATGAACTGTGTTGTCCTTGGCTTCAAAAATTAGTTTTCCAGCTTTCAACAATGCATTCCTTATATTTTTCGCGGGTTAGCTGTTGAAAGCCGTCACTTTCCACAGCTAACGGGAAATAAAATAATAACCTTGCGCTGTTGAAAGTCCTGATTGCGCACAAAATGAATTTTCACCTTCAAATTTTGATTTCAAACAAAAATTAGTGTGTATCCGATTTCTCACCTTGCATATTAACGACGACTTGAGCGAGTACCTTCAGATCTGGATGAGTTTTTTGACTTAATTTTTGTTTCAACCTCTTTATCTTCCTTTTGAGACGTTTGGAAAGCCACCACAAGATGTTGTAGTCTTTGGTGAGTTTCTTCTTCCCCTTCTTCTCTCTAACACTTTCCTTAGCCAATATTTCGAACGCAGCATTGGTCTTGGCGAAGTTATCAGATAACTTCTTATACCTTTCTTTAATCACCCGCTCCATGACCTCTTGCTGAGCGATTACCTCCTTGAGATGTTTGATCTTCTGAGACTTCTTTGATTTGGGGTTTTTTGATGATTCTTTCTGTTCTGTTTGATTGAAGTTTTCATAGTTCTGTGCACACTCAGCTGACTGCTCAGAACTCTTGATGACCAGGCATTGATTTTGCTGCTCATATTCTCAATCTGAATAGGGCAAGTTAAGTATATTCTTCCATCTACTCTGCTCTGTAGGATGCCCTGTATTTTGTTGTGTAGTCTGCTCTGTGGTCTGCTCAAAGTTTAACTTTCTCTTCAACCTGTGATGCTTTTCTCTAGATATTATGTCTTCTGAAGGCCCTGGCAGGGTCCTTCTTTTTCTTGAACTTCTTTGAGGAGATGATTGTTTCTTTGAACCCTTCATCTGTTCATTTGCAGTCTAGTTCTGGGTTTCAAAACCTTCCCAGAAAAGAAAGTGCTCCCAGCTCCTTCCCTGTTGTTTCAATTCCTCCAGGATAATCAATTTTATGAGGCCGAGGTGACACAGAGTAGTTTTCATGCTCAAGGGTTGAGCTCTAATCCTTTTGCAAACCTTAGTCAAACTTTGATATAGGAAATAGGGCAAATTAATAGGGGTCTTGCCTGTGAAATGATCCAGTAGTTTGAAGTGGTACATCATCAATTTATCATATCTTCCCTCCGAGGTAATGTACAATTGGATACCTTTGAACAATTCTTGCCATTCTTCATCTAGATATGAAACTAGCATACCTTTTTTCCATGCTTTGTGCATGTACCCCTCTTTCAAATAAACTCTGAAATCAAGGTTTTTGGGAGCAGTGGTTTTAAACCAGCTCTGACCGGTTCTTGGTAAACTTGTAGCTGCGGCAATGACAACTTCATCCACTCTGATTTCCATAGACTCGATGCGAGCTTTATTGCCATCGGAAGTCTTGGCAAAGTCTTCTGCTGTAGCCTGGTGGCAACCAGCTTGCAATTTTTCAACAAACTCAATACACCCTGCATTCGAAAAATTCTTCTGGACTTCGGGATGTGTTTGTAAAAAGGACAGGTTATCGAGCTCTCTCTTGAGTAGAGAACCACTGCGTTTTCTCACCATCCTATGGGTCGAAAATCCCGACAATTTATAACCCCTAAAACTGCCAATCGAGCCAAGGTTCTGCGTTGTTGAAAGCAGTTCAGGCTTTGGCTCTGTTTTGAAATAAATGAAACTTCAACAGAGTTCCAGAAATGATTTATGATATAGAGACCATTATTCGATTTGATGTCGTCAGGCCGGCGATACCTCCTCTGTACCTGCACCACTGAACTCGAAACTGCCATCCCACATGCCATGAGTGTTGACATGAGTTTCTGAGCAAAATTGAGTTTCCATCATTACCCACTCTCATCAACGCATGATTTGGATTTGCCTGACGTGGGATGATCATATCATCATTACCTTCAGATGTGGATATCACGCACGTGATTCCCGATTTCAACAACGGCCCGTGAAAAACGCCTCTGTCAGTTCTTCATACTTGCCACTTACACCAGCGCGTGACCCCATGGAAAACCCCTGTTAGTTGTTGATAGTCTTGACTTTCCTCAGTACGCGACTTTGTGAAAATTGCTCAATAGCCGCGGAAAGTATGCACTTTCAACAGCACACCTCTTTGTAAAAAGCACTCTTTAGTTGTGGAAAGCATGCACTTTCGATAGCGCACGACCTTTGAAAAACCGTTCCTTCGCTGCGGAAAGCATGCACTTTCAACAGCGTGCCATCTTGTAAAAGTCGCTCCAAATCTAGGGAAAGTATGTGCTTTCAACAATGCACGACCCGCGAGGCTGATTTTTGCACCTTTTGAAATTCGCCACTTTCAACAGCGCAAAGACTTATGGAAAGTGTTCCTTAGCTGCGGAAAGCATGCACTTTCAACAACGCACGCTCAACTTTTGGACACACGTTAGCTGAGGAAAGTGAAAAATGAAAATTTTGGAAAGAAGACTTTATGGGTCAAATTATTTTCTAAGACAAAACCAAAACCTAAAGTTTTTGCAGCTATAAAAACTCAAAAATAACTTGAGGACACTACCGATAGCCATGATATCCACTACAAAACTCAACCAAAAGGACGGTTTCATTTTTGGAGTTAACATTTGGCTCCAACTGGGATGGGCTTCTCCCTGTGAGGTGACCAAGAACCTAGCTAGACTTAGTAGCCTTATTGCAATTTGAAATAGACATTTGAAAAATAGTTGCTAGTACCATTGGGCATGGAGTTATTTGAATGACAAAAATAAAGAAAACAGAACTGAAAAATAAAATATGTACAAGAAGAACCTGGCTTCAAAGGAAGACTTATGAGAAATAGATCTTCAGGAAGCGCCCGTTGAAAGGGCCCCCTGATACTGGCTCGCCTGAAAGAGTTTGGAGAACAAAGGTATTGTTCTGCTGCACCGCTGTTATGACAAAAGGACCTAACCAAAGAGCCTCAAATTTTCCATGTTTCCCTTTCTCATGTCTTACTGCATCCCACTTTAAGAAAATATCCCCTATTTTGAAGACATCTAATTTGACTTTCTTGTCGAAAGTTTGCTTGATCTTTTCCTGATGCAATTCAGTTTTTTCCAAGAGATGCTCTCTATCTTGTTGCAGTTCTATCAAATTATGAATCCTCCTAGTCAAATCACTTGGTTCAGAATCAATTTCTTGTAAGAATTTTGCAACTGGTAATGCAAGTTGAATAGGAAATATGGCCTCAGTACCATATACCAACTTGAACGGAGATGTACCAATTGATTTATTACATATTACCCTGTCAGCCCACAAGGAAAACTTCAGTTTGGAATCCCAACCTCTGTCATTTTGTTCAAGCAGTTTCTTTATGATTTTGACTAAACTCTTGTTTGATGACTCAGCTAAACCATTCCCTTGCGGATAGTAGGCTGTGGAATGTACCAGCTGAATTCCCATCTCTTCACATGATTTCACCAAGTGTTTAATTTTTGAATGCAGCAACATTATCAGTGACCAATCTCTTGGGACAGCCAAATCTGGCAAATATGTTCTCCTGCAGTGTAATGGCCCTTAATTATTAAGATGATTAATTTAATAAATAATCCTAAAAATTAGCTAAACTATAATTAATTATTAAATAACCTTAACTAATTATCTGTTATTAATTAATTATTTTGATTATGATTAGTTTAAGTATGATT
>SNQJ01S0033329.1:62832-81720 GCA_010110895.2 Picea sitchensis | reverse complement strand
TTTGTTTAAGATACATGATTGTGGCACTTGGTTCATGATGGAGAAATATCATGAGTGATATGACACATGGTTGGCATATTGTTGGATGCACATGGTTGGCATATTGGTGGATACACATGTTGGCATGTTGATAGAGGCATATGATTGATGCATTCCATGGATGATATCTTTTGGCACATTGCATGATGTTGATGTACATAGGTGTTGTGCATGATGAGCACACATTTTGGTACAAGATGTACTTGGTTGATATTTTAATCATGATTCTCTATTTTATTGTTGACATATCTGTTGTTTCATGATGGTTGGTATGGCATGATTTTGATGCATGAACAGGTCCAAGGATCGTTATATGGTAGCATATTGTTGATATTGCAGAGAAGATAGAGGGATACATACCCATAGGGGAGTCATTCTTCTTCCCATGATTCTAGGAGGATATATTTATCAGATGCATACCTAGAAAACAACCCTATATTTGAAGAAAGAGCACAGAGGCATAATTCTAGGAGGAACGACGGTCACAGGGGGAGTATGAGTGAAGTATTTTCAACATTAAATCAGAGTGATATCACTTGTTAAAAAAGGGAGAGATTATTTAGAGGAATATCAAAGTCATTCAAACAGGGGGAGTAGTCCCAAGAAGAGTTCAAGCAAGAGGATAATGGCCCTTTGCCATTGATGTCAAAGGGGGAGAGATAGTCACATTGATTTGATTGATGATTATTGATTGGGAGAGATAGTCACATTTGGGAGAGATAGTCACATTGACTATTGATGTAGAGCATGCCTTATCTACATGTTCACATCAATAATTGGTAATTGGTGTTGACATCAATGTTGGTACTTCCATTAATGTCAAAGGGGGGGATTGTTGAATCATGTTGTCATTGATGCCAATGGTTTGATTGATTGATGTCAAGTGATTGATTGATGTCAAAGGATTGATTGATTGATGATTGATGTAATGTAATATGTATTATCCTTGATGATAAAGCATAGATGAATATGGATCAATGAGTTGTCATTGATATGATGAAGATGGATCAATGAGTTGTCATTGATACATGATGAAGATGGATCGATGTGGTTTCATTAGTATATGATGCATTGTTGGAAAAATGTATAGATGACTCATTATTTTCTTATCATGATTGATAAAGTGAACAAATGGATGAACTCCAAAGTGGTCCCCTTATGGTGAAAACCCTCATGGGAAGACGCTTTGTGGATTGAGTTATCCTAGAAGCATGGTTGGAGGACCCATGCTTGTATGTGGAATAATGAGATGAATATCAAGGAAATTGTTTGTGAAACTATCCTAGATGGATGTTCCTTGTCGTGCCATTTTTGGTGGTATGTGGAATGTTACATAACTCCTCATGGTTTGAGAGTTATGGCCTTACGAAGATGAAGGACCCCCACATGAAGGCTTGAGGCGCCCAAGGTCAAAGAAGTCAAAGTGACCTAAAAGAAGAAATCATTATTTAAATGATAAAGTAAAGTGACAAATTCAAGGTGGATTATTTAAATAATAAAGATAAGTGACAAAATCAAGAAATGATAAAGTAAGGTGACAAAATCAAGAAGGAATATTTAAATGATAAAGTATTGGAGAACTTTATATTTATGGAAAGTGGTTAACCCTAAAATAAGGAAAATAGATTAAGTGACATAGAAATGGGTTAAGTGACCTAGACGATGAAATTATAAATAAGATAACAATGGTCTCTTGTAGATCATACGTTTTGTGGATCAATGGAGAGCTTCTTGTGAGAATATCTTTTGGAGTATTGATGGAGAGCTTCTTGTGAGAGCTTCTTGAGAAATTTTGGTGTGGAACACTTGAGAATATTGAAGATATATAGGTGATTGAGTTAACCAAAGTATATCTAAGACAAATTTCAAAGGGAAGGTGAAGAAAAGAGGGTTGGAATTCAAGGGAGGATATATTATTTTCATGATGCTTTCTAAGGTATGTTATTTACAGGTCATCTCACCATTTTCGCAATAACTTTTTTTCTATAATGATTTAGCTGTGAGATTTATATTCCATTGAGGAAACATATCCAAGTATCTGTGGTAAAAAAATCATCTTGTGGGTCATTGTCGTTTTGGAAATACATTGCGTGTAAAATAGGGTTTATGGCTAGTCATGAAACTAGTCTAAAACAAGTGTTTCGGGTAAAAACGTCATAACTTCTTCATAATATATCCAAATTAAGTGAGACAAATTGTGTTGGTTATATTATAGTCTCTAGTATGTTGTGTAATAGTTTCAGATCAATTCAACAAATATTTCGTGCGTGGCATGCTCTACAAGGTCGCTCTCTAGAATAAGCCAGAATTCAACAAGGTATGCCATTTGTTTTATAACTCCTTTTATGAGAGGTTCCAAGTAGTGAAACCTAGAGGAATTTCACAAAACACACTGAATAATATTGCATATCAGTTTCATATCTTTATTCACTACAGGTACAAAGTTATGATTATTTCAAGTTAGGGTTGTTGACTAATCCAAAACTAGTCATGGTTGAGACACGCAGTTGATGAGTTGGCACATACATGAGGTGTATAGTTGATGATGTTGGTACATATTGATGAGTCATTGTTNTAGTTTTTGCTGAAAAACCCCAAGGATTGTAGTCCGTAATAAAAAGAAAATTGTACATACATCTTGTGTTCTTTGTGTTCCTTGTGGTGATGACTTGTTGATGATATATTGTTGATATATGTTATTGATATGTGTTGAAATTTAACTGGCTATAAATGACAACAATTAGTAATGAGTTAATGGTGATTGTTAACTAAGGAGTTTTGGGAAAAAGAGCCCTACACTGTTCATCCCCCCCCTCTCAGTGTAGTCGGTGTGTCCAACAAATTTACCCTCTTAATTTACATTTAGCCATAAAGGTACAATAGGGACGACCTTTAATAATACACAATAGGGCCTAATTAAATATAATATAATGTTACTCAACTCTCTCTCAGGTAGAATATTCTTCGAAGTTATAATGTTTCAACACTCCCCCTTAACAAGAAGGGTATTATACTAACAACATCAATAACCACTGACTAGACTCAATACAACATCAAGATAAGGAGACATAATTATCAGCATCGGGAACACTGTTGGTCATATCTATAGGTCATCGAAAGTTTTTCTCATCATCAACATTAGTAGAAAATGAACATCATCATCATCTGTAGCATGGAGCTAGAGTAACATCATCATCAACAACAACATGAAGTTGGAATAACATCATAAATAGTCATGAATCTGGAACAAAAACATCATCAACAACATGAAGATGGAACATCAACATCAATATGTGGCAACATAATGAGGCAGGTTCATCAACACAAACACTTGTGTTACTCTGACAGACTGTCCTTAATGGACCTTCGAGATCTGCCCATGAATCATAAAATTCCCTAGTATATAAAATCCTAACAAGATACCACGTGGTACTCTGATAGAACGTCCTTATCATACCTTCAGGATATTCCCAGTAATCATAAGATTCCCTAGGATATAAAATCCTAACTGAGCTACCAATATTGACCACAACTGGCATATACATGCATAGGTACTCTGACAGAGCATCCTTACCAGACCTTCGGGATATTTCTAGTGATGATCAGTCCCCTGGGATATAAAATCCTAACTAAGCTACCTATTGTTGGTTAGGATACCATAGCATCATCAATATCACTCCCCCTTTCGAAGGAGGTCCTTTCGGACTACACTAAGCTTGTCTCGGAAGTACTCAAACTTCACACAAGATAGAGGCTTAGTCAACACATCTACAACCTTATCATTTGTGCCAACATATTAGATATTTACAAATCGCTTCTGCACCATGTCACGAACGTAGTGATATTGTATCTCTATGTGCTTCGTCTTATCATGAAAGATTGGGTTCTCTATGATATTTATGAAACTTTGGTTATCACATAGAATCATGGTAGCATCCATCTCTAGGTCAAATAGAACTATCAACATATTCTTAATCCATATGGATTTGTAACTCAAGGAACATGCAACAATGTACTCTACTCCTGTCATACTGAGAGAAATACTGGACTGCTTCATGCTTTTCCATGAATTCATGGATGACCTCAAACTGAAACAATGTCCTGAAGTGATACTTCTATCTGAAGCACTTTCATCAAAAACTGAATTAGTATAGCCATACAGTCTAAAGTCATGATCTCCAGTATAACATAGAGCACAATCCAACATACCCTTAAGCTATCTCATCACATGCTTTGCAACTACAAGGTGAACACATCTGGGCTCCACTAGATACTAACTCAATGTGTTCACAACAAATCATATATTTGGCCCGGTATTCATCAAATACATCAATGAACCAATAATTTGTCTGTATAGAGTAGCATCAACTAACTCTGACGAAGTATCAACCAGAAGATTCAAATTCATCTCCATGGGTGTGACCATGGATTTACAATCCAACATGTCAAAATTATTTAGTATTTCAACTGCATACTTACCTTGTTTAAGAAATATCTTCTCTGGGCTCTTCCAAACATCAAGACCGAAGAAATAATGCATCAGGACTAGATCCTTCATTTCAATTTCAGCAACAATCTTCTTCTTGCAATCTGCGATGATATTTTCTTCATCTGTTAAGGATAATTCATCCACATATAAAAACAATATAACTGGTCCATCATTATCAATCTTGAATTAAAGGTTGGGATCAAATTTACTCTTGGTAAATCCCAAGCTCATTAGAAAACTATAAATCTTGTCATATCAAGCTCTTGGAGTTTTCTTCAACTTGCAGACATGAATATTCCTATCCTGCACTTTGAAACCAAATGTTCACATCACATTGTACCAACCTAGTAGATTTTCTTAGCTGCAACTCAATCTACATAATGATGTGTTGGTTCTATGTGCTTTCTACAAAACAATATTTTTCACACTGCCTGAGAATATGTCCTCTACTTTTTCTACAATTGTTCCTTCTGGAACCGGGACTCTACACCTGCAACTGTTATTTCTAAAATTGAGAATAACTTCTCTATTCTCACTTTAGTTGTTGAACTCTGATAGTATCTTCTCTACTCCATCACAATGACAAATTCATTTTCTCCCTCTGATTGTCATACTGCATCGGCTTCTTTGATTAGATCATGGTTGTTCTATATATACTTTTTCTGATTACCGGAGAAAGTGACTCATCATCGTATTTTTCCTCTTACTGGGAGAATCCTCTAGACACAAATTAGGCTTTGTACATATTTATATTATTATCTGCAACATCCTTGATCTGTTAGATCAATCTTGGAAGTCATCATTGACTTCCCTTCTAGTCTCAAGGAAAAATCCATATCCCAGTCCTTCTTAATGGCTTCCTCCTTTGTCATTGAAACAAGGGAATATTCTCAGGATATTTCATGTCTCCTAGAGGTCTCTGAAGCTATGATCTAGTCTTCTCAACTCATGGAATATGTCTACCAGTACTGGAAGATGTTTCTTTTCCCCATCTCATCCTTTCTGAGATCAGGCTTACTCTGAGTCTTGATTTCTTCTGAGTCTGCAAAAAATTCATAGTCTCTGTAGGATATACTTGGTGTTGAATACCAAGTCTTAATATGAAAAGTTGATTCATACTTCAAACGAATTATGCCTCCTATCAAGGTGACTTCATTATCCATTGACCAATTCTACCATGAGTTCTATTCTAATGTTCGGTCATCTTTGGATCCTTCTGCTCCTTACAATCAATATTCATTTGAGATACTTTGTATCTCAAAAGTAGCTTCTTCTTCATATTCTTTGGTACATGGATGTATATGGACATGTATACAAATTGGATAGGATACTCCATGTCTCATCTAATATGTTGCCTCTTGCAACTGTCAATATAGCTTCCTTAGGGTTATCACTTGTGACCTGCTCAAAATAAGAACAACAAGGGAGAAACAAAAGACACGAATAATACTCTTTATAATAATAATAAAACAATAGCAAGAACAACAGTCATAATAGATCCTTTAGAAATATCACTTATGAACTTCTTGGAACAAGGGTCAAAAGTAAGAAATATAATAATAATAAATGAGAGAAACACTCTTCTAGTGTTGTGATCAATCATTCCTCCATGGTAACCCGTAAACAAAAAAATAAGTTTCTCCGAGAGGAGATGTCAGTTGTATATAGTAAATAATTACAATAAGAATTTATCTCAATATTGCTCACATGCTACCAAGTATTCAATAAATAAAAAATTCAAATATGTATGTCACAATTATAGTGTTTAGCAGTTATCAAACTTAATATGTGCAAATTTGAATCTTATCAATTTACTCAATCAAACTTGGAACTTGGAGTCTTATCCTCAAGAATGAGTGTTTTTTTTTTTTCTTCTAAGTCTCCTTCACTCAAGATGACAAGTATTTTATTCAACCTATCCTCTGTACTAAGACAATATGTTATCTTGACATAAATCTGAGTCAGGTAATAGACTCTATAATCTCAACTTTAATGAATTTAATACTTTGACTTTAATTTTGACCAATGGTTAGTATGATAACTTCAAAAGATAAAGTGCAACCTAGATATTCATAATATTACAATAATTCCATAACAAGTAGAGGCATATCAAAGTAATCAAACTTGGGGTGCATAGTTCCTTTCAATATGTTGGATCTGAGATCCTTCTAGATCTATGATTGTTGCTTAGAAAAAATATCATTTCTCTTGAACGCACCCTTTTAAATAATTATACAGTTTAAACATATGTAATTGCATACCTCTAAAAACATCGACAGGTAGTGGAACCATCCGACATCAGCGACAAGCAATAACAAACCTTTAAAACTTCAAAGGTGTTTCAATTTGTAATCTAAAGGTAGTTGGAGAATTTCTAGGGTAAGGTGCACTAGGACAATAAAAATCAATCTCAACACTTCACAAAAACTTTCAATGCAAATGGTACTGCAACTAGTGGTGGAACTACAACTGGCATGAAGGAACTGACACTGCAACTGCAACTAATAGTTCAATTGCAAATGCAATTGCAACTACAACTTAGGGTTTTATGAGGAAACCCTAATTTCTCAAACTTCAAATTTCAGAATTTTGATCCAGGGACTAGATGCCCCCTCCTAGGGAGAGTTCCTAAGTGTGGTTACTTTCTCCAACGTCCTCCTCAAACAAGGAAAACGTCACACTTAGGGTTTATGCAGAGGGTGCACTGAGGCTAGTCACTTCTTATAAACTATGAGTTGGTCTCTTTCAGGCCTGTTCTGATACCATGTTGAAGATTTACTTATACAGCTAGCAATTACGATTCTTCTTTATTATTATAATGATTTACCACATTAGTTGCATAAATAAGATCACAGAAAGAGAGGAAATCACATTAAAAATAGAGACATACAAATTATCCTCGGAAACCCTCATGGGGAAGAAAACCCAACAAAACTTCCACAATACAGATAGACCAAAGACCAAAACAAATGTCCTCCTCTACTCCTTCACTAGGAAGAGTAGTGCACCACTTGACCAAGAAATACCAAGAGATAGACCAAAAACCCTCCTTGACATCACCCCCAGTTGAAACAACTTATCCTCCAAGACTTGCGCACTGTAGAGCTAGGTGCACATGTCCAAATGAGGCACTAGGTTCTCTTATAAATAGTGGTCTAGCCAGCCTATAATTAGGTATGGGATGACCTGTCACTTTACCCTCTTAATTTACATTTAGTTTCCAAGGCACAATAGGGCCAACATTTACTGAGGCAAAAAAGGGCCTAATTAAATATAATATAATATTATTTAACTCTTTCCCAGGTAGTATATTCTTCGAAGTTACAATGTTTCAACATGGACAACCATGATAATATTTTTCCCTTCAATCTTTGATAGACCTATGATACAAATCCATTAATACCTATTATGTTGGCCCTTGACCAAGTTTGACCTATTTTCGAACTTCGACAGCCTATCAAAGGAGGAGCGCAAGACGAAGTAGAGATCACATATCTCGGCCCCTTTTTTGGGTCCTTTTTGGGTTTTTGGGATTATGTAATGGGCATGGTATGTCGGCCCATGGATTTACCCATGTTTAGGCTTATTTTGTAATGTATAAATAGAATTCTAGGCTATGTAAGAGGGGAGGAATGGATCTATGTGATGCGAGGTTGATAAGCTAAGTTCTAAGTGCAAGTATGGTTTGTAGATGCTCTGTGCATACTATGAGAGACTTGCAGAGCGAGGTGCAAGGTATTGTAACATGTTGTGAATTTCTTTGTGCTATAATGCAAGGAAGGAGGATCTAGTGAGGTGCGCAGATCTCATGTCCTAGGTGTAGGGTTTTTAGGCTCTATTCTTGTAACTGATTGACTGAAGACAATAAAGAAGAAGAGTTGGTGGACATAGCCCCAGGGTGGGGGTTAACCACGTAAACATTGTGTTGTTTCACTTTGTGCTTGTCTTGATGTGTTTATAACTTCTCTTGCTAATTTCTCTGATAAAGATAGATAAATATGTTGATGCTTTGTGTTAATGATGTGTAAGAATGTTAGCTCTAACCTATATGAAGGTGCTTAGTGATTGATATGCTATATATAACCTACCTGTTTATGATAAAGTGCTTAAATACATCATATCTAAGTGAATGATGCGATGATATGTTCTATCTGCGTAGTAGTTATTGGTTGAATATTGATGAACTGTTGATGCTAAAGTGCTTTGTTAAGTATTATAATCACAGATCTGTGTCCCAGCTAAGGTTGCAGACACTTGAGTCCTGCAACCACCCCTGCCTCTACCTCGGGTGAGACTTCATCTACTTTGCAGGTGTTGATGAAAGGGCCGATAGTTAGGGTTTTGTTGGTGCATTGTTGTAGCGTTGAACCTTGGGTCTGCCCCTGTGCCAAAAAATGGTTTCATTGTCGAGACCTAAAACTGTGATTGTTGGGAACTGAAGAGAAGTTTTGTGTGTAGATCTACTACTTAAGTGCACAGTATCAGGACCTGGAACTATGATTGTTAGGAAATGAAGATAATTTTTGTGCATATATCTATTGTTGAAGTGCGCAATATCGGACCTGAAACTGTGATTGTTGGGAACTGAGAAAGAAGAAGCTCTGTGCAAATATTCGACCTGAGATTGTGAAATCTCTATGCATAGATATGTTGTCATGGTACGCATCATTCTACTTGACCTAAGAAGCTCTGTACCAAGAAAAGAGGTAATATCTGTAAGCTTTGTGCTATGATATAGGTAAGAATAGTGAAAAGTTATAGATCTGAAGGCTTTGTGCTTTGTAGAAATTTTTGTTTCAAAAGTATGAATCTAGATATGTTTGATAGATTATATCCTATCTTGAAAACTAGGGTATTAATAGATGAAATAAGATTTGATATGAATAGTGAAAGATATGTTATACCTATGCATAGAAATAATGTTTGAACTAACAAATGGATGCAGGATCCTAGAAAGAATTTTTTGCAGGTTAGTTCCTATGATCCTAGCGCACAATACAGGAAAGGTTGGGGATCACTTAAATGAAAGAGAGGATTAACCCTCTATTACAGTTGCAGAAGACCAGGACATCTTGCTAAGGAATACCCTGGGAAAAGACCTAGTTGTCTTTGTTGTAAAGCTATGGACCATGAAGAGTTGGATTGCCCTAGAATGATTTCTAATATGGAAGGAATGAATCTGAATAAAGAAAACCCTAAGGTAGATCCAGAAATAGTAGAAACCCAGAAAGAATCAAAGAAAGTTTTTCTACAAATAAACGAAACCCTGAATAACCACCGACATGTCAGATTATCGGAGATATTCAAAGAAAAATAATGCCTTGAAGCAAGAATAGGAGACTTCGACATTGACTGCCTTCTAGATGAGGAAAAACAGGTAAATGTCATGACCGAGAGAACTTGGGAAGCTATAGGGAAGTCTTCTATGATTCCTTCATTAAGAGGAATAGGGTTATTCAGAGGAAAGTTGATGAACCTATGTGGAAGGCTCACTCAGATACCTATGTCTGCCAATGGAACTTCGACAGAAGAAGATTTGGAGATTATTAAATTTATCGAGGACAGCGCCCCATTTACCATGTTATTAGGAAAACCTTGGATTGATAGAGATCGAGCCAGACAAAAGGAAGAAGAAGAAGTTTTGGAGCAGAAGAAGAAAGAATTAAAAGGTTTCATGACTAGAAGGAACACACACTTGATTGAAGAACAACAGAACAAATCGAAGCTACTTAACACTAGAGAACCGGATGTTGAAGTTGAAAGAACACTAGAGGATCCACAAAATATTGAAGTACCTATCCCAGACAAAGAAGAAGTATTATCCAGGAACCCTAGGGAAGAATCTCAACAACACGAAGTGACTAGATCAAAAGAAGACAAAAATAATAATGGAAAAAGGAATACCGAGACGAAGTTCACTGGAAAGAAGGATATAAAGTTAAGTAAGAAGAGAGACAAGATCTATAAGTTGCAGAAGACTCCAGAGGGAACCTCGCAGAAGGAAAATTTGCAAAATTGGAACTTCGTCTAGATATCAGAACAACGACACATGGCACTTCGCCATGGCGAAGAAATATAGTTGTTGGGAACATTATAACCATTTGAGTGATGCTACGAATGGGGAGAAAGGAATTTATGGTTCTCCACCAGACCGTTGGACTGCTCCATAATGGATCAAACAAAGTTAATCAAGGCCTCATAGCCATTGCAAGTGACCCATTGTCGAGTTACCTATTTATCCCGTCGCGCCAAGAAACAAGAACACTTTTTCCAACTAAGAATTTGAGCCCATAGACTAAGTTTTTTTCGCATAGTAATCATCATACTTTTTCCGTCTATTCTATTGCAGTGTCTAAGTTACCCTCTGAACTGAGAATTTCCATCCTGAGAGTGTATGTCCAAGGAGCTCACCATAGTTGAAGAATCAGTGACATAAGTACTCCTCGACCTGATGACTGAAAGAGTCATGTCGAAGAGAGGATTATTTGTAGGTGTACAGGCTTCATCTATGAGAACAGTTCAACCATCATCGTCGACTACTCGCGGAGAAGGAACATCCCAGTCATCCGATGAGAAGCGAACTAAGAACAGGGATGACTTAGTGAATGCTAAAATGATCTTGACTATATTACCCCCCTATATACCACCTTTGAGCAGTGTTGTAAACTGCGATAGCGTACCTAGAGATTTCGAGTATGCCTTGGTCACTGTGTACCTCCCGAAGGGGATCCACACAGTTCTAGCAAACCAAGAAAAGATCGTAGCATTGAAGTTTAGCGACTTCAACCTCGGAGATCGCAAAGTCTACAACATGTTAGCCCCACATAAGTATCTGACTAGAAAAAGAGGGAAAAACTCAAAGGTAATTCCCCAAGCATGGACCCATAACCTCGCGTAGTCCACTCTGCTCAACGTCATGAAAATTCCCCACTTCGAAAGACACCAAGAGGTGAATGCATGTGTCAAGTTGTTGTTGTCTTGTTACCATGGAGAATATTTGTGGCTAAACCGTTGTATCACAGTTGATCCGACCTTGATCAATCGGATCACGGGTTTGAGTATGCAAGGACCCGACCCACAGGATTTCTATCCTGGAAAATCCATGGACCGCGCTCTCACACAAAGGATCAAGGACACCTACGGCGATGTCGAGAAGGGAACACGAGGCTATAAGGTAGCCTCTATTCAGAATGGCACAGTGCGCCTCACCTGTCAGTTGATTGTAGGGAAGTTAGTACACAAGAACCGACCCACCCAAGTGACTGGTTTTGTAGTCGACCTCGCAGGGAAGTGCACGGAGGGCCTACAAATGAATTGGGAGAAGTACTTGGTGAACCAGTTGGAACTTGACTACAGATAATCCCAGGATCAAGGGTACGAATTTCATTTTAGCTAGCTATTGATCCTAATCGCTTTCATTTCCTGGGAGATGCCGAAAGGTGCGACCTTCCCGGACATCAATCCTTTCGAACCCTTGGCCGCGAATTTCAGTACATTGTGGTACTCAAGTGACATGAATAACAAATGGCAGTCAAATGTCATGTTCACAACTACAATCAGTTGAAGATAGACATACAGTCTGAGCCTCGCATGACGTCAAACATTATACACCGATTCAAGCCTTTGATGAAGTTCAGCGCATATCGACATTTCATTTATATCATAGCACGAGCCGACGAGAACAAGCAACAACTTAGATCCTACTATACGCTGACGGAGGAGGAATTAGAGGATATTACTAAGGAATGGTCCACTGACCTCCGTATTCCAGCAGACCCTACGGAGATATCTGATATCGATAGCCTAGAAGTTGCACAGGATACACCCAGACATAGTAAAACAAAGAAGACTGAAGAAGTACAGTATTTAAGCAGTGCCTCAGCGAAGACTACTTCCATGTCACCAGAGCAAGGTGGTGATGGTGAAGATATAGATGGCATGAAATATGAAAAGAGGAAAGGCGAAGTAACATCGCCTAGAGATGAGGAGTACCCCTCTAAGAAAAAGAAGGTTTCTCCCCCGAAACCTTCCTCCTGGAAGAGATCAAAAGCCCCTATAACTAAGATGTGGACCGTCCTCATCTCTGATGATTTAAATTTCATCACAGCAGCCCTAAATGATGCTTCATTGGAGATAGCAGAGAAGCAAGAAGCTAAGAAGGAGGAGATGTACAATAGAATTGAGGTTGATCTCCAAGGGGTGTAGTAGGCACTATAGTCCAGTCGTGCAGTCTCCATTGCGGCTCTGCCACTAGGAACACTTGAACTAGAAGATGAGCCAGCCCAACTCGACTGGCTCGCTGATATAGTCGAAGCTCGCCTTCAACGAGAACAAGAGGAAACAACACAAGACACCCAAGCTTTAGTACAAGTATAGGGAGTACTTGTAGAACAAAATCAAGTTGTTGAACATGAAAAGAGTGCTCTCCAAGAGAAATTCGATGCAAAAAAGGCACAACTGCAGCAAGGCAAGGAACGGTTGCTCACCGAGCAACTCGAAGTGAAGGAAGCGATCAATAAAGAACTACGCTCTGTGACTATCATAGAATTAAAGTCAGAGGATCAAGTCACGAACCAAGTAGCACAACTTGAAGAAGTGATCCAACAACTGCAGCAAAGCATCACAGACCTAAAACTATGCACTGTGCCCAAGACCCCACAAGAGGTAAAGTACCAAAGAGAAGAAACTGCCATGAGCACAGTTGAAAGGCTAAAGGCCCTTACCTTATAATGTAAGCAATTCACTGATCGAAGTGCCTAGACATATTTGAAACTTACCAAGAACCCAGAGTTGCAGGCACTGGAATCGCAGCTCCAGAATGTGAAGCAGCATGCAAAAACACTACAGGCACAGTTGAAATCCCTGACAGTTGTGGAGAGAATGAAGAGCTATCAAGATAAGTGAACCACCCAACAGTAGATCCACGCTATCTAAAGCAGAGTAATGGAAGTAAATTAGAGACTCTGACCTGTGCAAGAGCAGGCTTACCAATTTTTCTTAGAGATCGAGAGCCAAGGAGAAAAACTGGAGCAGGTTAGCACCACAGCAAAATAGTGTCTGGAAGAACATTTGAATGATGCATTCATTCAAGAGTTTGTTGAACAATAACTTGTAGCACAGAAGCAAGTTGAATAAGTTCGATCCAATATCGAAGTGTTCGAATTAGAACTTCCTGCATCAGAGTGACTCGAGACGAGTCATAGGTGAGTGTTGGGGACCTGTTGGCCCTTGACCAAGTTTTGAGGGATCTGGTCAAGTTTGACCAATTTTTGGACTTCGATAGCCTGTTGAAGGAGGAGCGCAAGACGAAGCAGATATCACAGATCTCGGCCCCTTTTTTGGGTCCTTTTTGGGTTTTTGGGATTATGTAACCGGCATGGGATGTCAACCCATGGATTTAGCCATGTTTAGGCCCATTTTGTAATGTATAAATAGATGTCTAGGTTATGTAAGAGGGGAGGAATGGATCTATGTGATGCGAGGATGATAAGATAAGTGCTAAGTGCAAGTATGGTGTGTATATGCTCTATGCATACTATGAGAGACTTGCAGAGCTGGGTGAAAGTTCTTGTAATGGGTTATGAAGTGTTTTGTGCTATAATGCAAGGAAGGAGGATCTAGCGAGGTGCACAGATATCATGTCTCAAGAGAAGTAGGGTTTTTAGGCTTTGTGCTTGTAACCAATTGACTGAAGACAATAAAGAAGAAGATTTGGTGGACGTAGCCCCAGGGTGGGGGTGAACCACGTAAACACTGTGTTGTTCCCCTTTGTGCTTGTCTTGATGTGTTTATAACTTCTCTTGCTAAGTGTTTTGATAGAGATAGATAAATATGTTGATGATTTGTGCTAATGATGTGTAAGAATGTTATATCTAACCTATATGAAGGTGCTTAGTGCTTGATTTTCTAGATATAACATGTTTGTTCATGGTGCTTAAATACATCAGATCTGAGTGAATGATGTGATGCTCTGTTATATCTGCACAGTAGTTATTGGTTGAATATCGATGAACGGTTGATGCTAAAGTTCTCTATTAAGTATTATAATCATAGATCTATGTCCCAGATAAGGTTGTAGACACTTGTGTCCTACAACCACCCCTGCCTTCACCTCGGGTGAGATTTCATCTGCTTCGCAGGTGTTGCCGAAAGGGCCTATAGTTAGGGTTTTGTCGGTGCGTTTTTGTAGAATTGAACTCTGGGTCTGCCCCTGTGCCAACATATTCCCAAAAATGACTTGGTATGAATAATGGTTTTAAAATATATGGGCTCTTGATCATCATTCCTTTGTTATGTTGGTAAACCAAACACTTTTCCATAGAATTTTGAACATAAATTTTAAGTCCCTTGCAAAAAATGATATTCTTGATCCTCTAATAAGTGTCAATTTTCACATGCAACTCTGTGTGACTAATTTCATATATGAAAATTGCTTCCTAGTGATCTAACTATCATTGAACAACTTTACACTAAAATTGTTGACTAAAAATGGATGAAGCGGAAAAAACAAGATCAAAGATGAATCATCAATACAAGAGACACAATAATTTTGTTCTGTAATTTTTATCCAATCCTTCAAATATGAGAACAAAACTAGTCCTCTCAATATCACCAAGACTAAGGATAAAACCAAACATCTCAGTAAATACAATGTCACCAAATACGAGGACAACCTTATCCTTCAATAATCATACAAATCAAAAGACCAAACCTCAACAATAGTCTGGAAGTCTCCTCTACCCAAGAATCTATTGTAGATATCTTGTACAACTTGTTGATGTCACCTGTCATCCTGTACAGATCTGTACCTACCCAGAAAACCAGATATGTGATTAACCAATTGGCAACCCAAGGACATACATGGTTTTCTCCACCGCAAATCGTGTATACCATGTACTCAATTTTTCCCTCTACAATCTTCATATCTACGTGCTTTGACCTCCTGCAAACCATGTATGATATGATAAATTTTCTCACACGGGCAACCTTCTTTTCTCCTCTCTCTTGGGCTAGATTCGCCACCTTCCAGACTCCCCTTTTCTGAGATCACCAATCCTCCTTGACAAAAGTGCAGACTCACTTATTCCAACTTCATTCTTCCAAAATGATATATATAGTGTCACAATGAAATCTCTCATTTATATAAGAGTCCAACGAGTGTGAGTTTAGGAGCCTTTCCTAAACTCAACAATTAATTGGAATATTTCACTCCTATTTGTGGCTGTGGAACCCCCACACAAACCCACAAATCCCATCAACTTGTCCATGAGGCTATAGCCTCATTTCTAGGATAATTTTACTGAAATGAAAGTCAAAATTGGTGCCAATGAAAATTCCCACATGCCTCACACCTTGGCCTCTAGTGGGAATACCTCCCAAAGCTACAAAAACCAACAATTAGTTTTCAAAAAGTGTGGTGAACCAAGCCAACTCACTTGTAATATACTAGATATAAAATGTATGCAGAACTGAAATAAAATGCTAGTAATGGCAGAATAACAGCAATATAACCAGAACATTCACCACAATAACACTGAAATGATATAAGAATAACAACAGAAATAACACTTTGAATCTGAAAGCAATGTTCATGGGCCTCTTCGAGGGGGTAACCTCCAGTTGAGAAGAGCTCTATTACAATAATATCCAAGATAGGGTTCTCATACCCTCGAATCCTATTTATACTAAAAAGAAGCATCTAGAGGAAGATCCTTCTAGAAGCTGAAGCTTCTATTAAGTCTTCTTACATTTTCCTTATTCTATTTTATTAAAAGGCCTTATTAATATTGACCTTTATTACATTCGAATATATTGTTCTACCTATGTGTGGGTTAGGACCCTAATATGTCTACCCCCTTAAAAACAACCTTGTCCTCAAGGCTTGAGATGAGGAAATTGCTGCAGAATGGTAGTTGGTTCCCAAGTGGCATCTATTGGAGTTGTATATTTCCACTGGACTAGCACTTCCTTGATGGTTCTCTGACGTAGGAAACGCTCACGCTGGTCCAAAACTTCTTTTGGCTGTATCCAAATGGATCCTTCTTCAGCTAACTCTGGAAGGTTGGTTTGAATTTTGCACTTAGCTCAAATCACCTTTTTTAAGCATGAAACATGAAAAACAGGATGTAGCTTCGAATGGTTGGGCAAAGCTAACTGATAGTCGACTTGTCCCACATTCTTGAGTATGATATAAGGACCATAAAATTTGGGTGCTAGCTTTTGAAAATGGTCAGCCTTGAGGGAAGTTTTCTTGTAAGGTTGCAGTCGAAGAAACACCTGATCCCCTTCTACAAATTGGCATTCAGATAAACCTTGATCTGCTTGTTGCTTCATGCAATTATGTGCCATGACTAAATTCTCTTTGAGGGTATGAAGAATAGCCTCTCGAGTTGTAAGTGTTAGGTCAACCTCTTGGACCTTCAAGGCACCGGGTATGTATGAGATAATTGAAGGTGGCTTATGTCCATATACCTCTTCGAAAGGAGTCATGCATGTAGTTGTATGGTATGAAGTGTTGTACAACCATTCAGCTAGGGGTAACCATTGAGCCCACTGATTTTTCTTTTCCAAGGCAAAACACCTCAAATATGTTTCCAAACACTTGTTGACAACTTTCGTTTGGCCATTATTCTGGGGATGATAAGCTGTGCTAAGATGAAATTCGGTGCCTTGTATCTTGAACAGTTCTTGCCAAAAATTGCTTGTGAAAGTTGGATCACGATAAAAAACAATAGAGTGTGGCATGCCATGAAGCTTGAAGACCTGATCCATGAATATTTGAGCCACCATGCATGTTTTAAATGGGTGTTGAAGGGCATAGAAATGAGCATACTTGGAAAGGAGATCAACAACCACCATGATGATGGATTTATTTCCCGATTTGTGTAAGCTAGTAATAAAATCCATAGAGATATCCTTCCAAATAGCAAGTGGAATCGAGAGCAGTTGTAGTGTGCCTGGTGATTTGACTATTTCTCCCTTTTTGCATTGAAACACATCACATTCAGCTACAAAATTATGAATTTCTTGTTTCATACCATCCCAGAAAAAAGGAATGTTTGACCCTGTCATAGGTCTTGGTGAACCCGGAGTGCCCTGCTGTGGGTGTAGCATGAAGCTCAGAAAGTACCGTGGATTTAAGCTTTGATTGTTTACTTAAATACAAACGACATTTGTAACGAAGTTCCTCATGGAGCCAAGAGTACCCTGGGGAAGCTGGAGCCTTGGACTGCAATTGGTGGATCAAATGCGAACTTTTGGGATCTTGTAGCCATTCCTGGAAAACGGCTTGGAGCCAATCTGGTACAATGAATGAAAGAGAAAAAAGGGATCCTTCGTCTTCATATTTTTGGGAAAGTGCATCCACAACCACATTGTCTTTGTGTTTCTTATAAATTATCTCATAATCATATCCAAAGAGTTTAGTCACCCATTTTTGTTGTTCTAGGGATGAAATGCATTGTTCTAGAAAATACTTGAGGCTTTGATGGTCTGTCTTAATTTGGAAATGTTTCCCCAATAGATAAGGATGTCACAGATCCACGACATGCAGAATAGTCAACATTTCCTTTTCATAGATGGATTTGCCCAAATTTATTTCAGATAGTTGTTTGCTGGTAAAGGCCAAAGGTCAACACTCTTGCATAAGGACAACACCAGTTCCTTTCCCTGAGGCATCACATTCCAACACAAAGGTCTTTGTGAAATTGGGAAGGGCGAGGACTAGAGTGGTGCACATGGCCATCTTCAAGGTCTAGAAATCTTGAGCAACGGCTGGAGTCCAAGTGAAAGAGTTCTTTTTTAGGAGAGCAGTGAGAGGAGTTTCAATATTCCCATAATTCTTAACAAACTTGCGATAATACCATGTTAAGCCTAGAAATCCACGCAAGCTCTTAAGAGTCTTTGGGTGAGGCCAGTCTTTCATAGCTTCAATCTTTCTAAGATCCACCCTAACGCCATATTTTCCAACCCGGTGACCCAAGTATTCTACTTTTGAGGTGCCAAAAGCACATTTAGACTGTTTTAGGAAAAGTTGGTGTTGAGAGAGTAGATGGAGAACTCGATCCACATGAGAAAGATGGTGTGTCTAGGTTTTGCTATAGATGAGGATATCATCAAAGAAAACTAAGACAAAATGGCGGAGAAAAGGACAGAAAACATGATTCATGAGGCTTTGGAAGGTGGAGGGGGCATTAAACAAGCCAAAGGGCATGACCAAAAACTCATAGACGCCCTTATGAGTTCTAAAGGCAGTCTTGGAAATTTTTGCCTCTTTCATACGTATCTGGTGGTAGCCCGAACGAAGATCCAGTTTAGTGAAGAACTAAGCACCACTAAATTCATCCAGGAGGTCATCAATG